>UCOJ01000431.1:0-106831 GCA_900474305.1 Cecidostiba fungosa | reverse complement strand
AGGAAGGCACATAGCCATTCATCATGACGATTGGAAGCTAATTGCAGAAAATATTGATCGAGAATTGGTAACAAACAACTTCCACGCCAACAACAACATAGCGAAGTTATTTTTCTATGCAGTCGTTCACGGGATACAAAGTTCAAGAGGAGATCACCTTGCTGATGCTCTATTGAACATAATCCAACAACGTTTGATGATCGGCATTGCAGCTCATAAGATTCTCTTCGTAACGGCGGATGATTCGGTCAATATTAATTCTATTGACCAGCAGGCTTCATATCTTGTTGATACACATCAATATTTACGTATACAAATAGGTTAGCTTAGTTCTGATTTTCGACAAATCTTTGCTGCCACTGTACCTTTAACAAAACGAATAGGCGAAAACTGAAAATTATATATAGAACACACTGAAACAAAGCGAGATGAACTCAGAAACGATATATTATTATGCATGATGTAAAAGAGAAGTTTTTTAAGCAAAATATTATGATCATTATAGAAAGATCTCATTAAAATGTTCAAAATGCGATGCTTATACATAAGCATCAACAACAATTCAAAGAAGACATCGCAATGAAAATAATAAAACGCAATTAGGTTAAAAAGCAAATTTAAAGTATAATAGGGTCGCGATGCTCCCGGCGACCCAGTGTATAATAACTTATACTTGCCATCGGGGCGCTACCGCGCTTCTTGATAGCAGCAAGAGACAGAGAAATGCCAAAGTGAAGCCGGAGACTAATTAAATAAATCCGGGAGCGGTTGCTCGGCTGAGCATTGCGGGCGTATAACCAGAAGACGATGACACGCCAGGCTGGTTAAAAGGCCGTCGTCGTCGTCGTACGAGGTCAAGCGAGAGGTCAACCTGCCGGCGGTCCTTGCCATTTATATTCTCATCTGTTTCTTTTTTCCTTTCCTCTTCTCCTCGTCGCTGCCGAGCTTCCTTCCTCTTTTCACCCTCGACTCGCGCGAGACTCCTTCGCCTTCTGCTGCATCTCTTCCCCTCCTCCCACAATCGTCCGTCTCGGCTCTCTCCTGCGCATTTCGAGTCGCAGAGATGATTTCGTGGAAGCTGCATGCAGCTCACTCGTGCTCGTGATCCTTGTGCGGAATCCGTAATGGCGCGAGCATTCGAGAGAATCGAAAAATTCCAAAGCTATTTTGTCATCATCGATCGAGAAGAGTTTTCTTGGCAATGAAAAAAATTCTCCGGGATACTTGCTGACTCGAGCGATTTTCATCGGCGATCGCGATCGATTTGGCTGCGAGATATTAGACCGCAGGTGTCGGATTCTGCACCGGTGCGATGTAACGGCAAGCCAATCGGTTGCCGATCGAAAGTTCATCAGCTGACGCGGTGTATAAGGGGCGAGTGCTGGTAGCTCTCGGGCATCTCGAGGCATCATGTCCTACTCGCGCACTTTTGCTGCAGAGGAGCTGCGCGCGGCGAAAGAAGTACTAGTATTATATAGAGTCTGTACCGAGAGATAGCGGTTCGCCTCTTTGAGCTAACAGTTATACGAAATAGCTGCGTCCGACGCCCCCCGAAAGCGTTGTTTTTAATTTTTATGACTCTCGCGAGAAATTGCGCGCTTTTTATTGCCGCGGCGGAAAATGACGATAACCGCAGCTCTTATTACTTAGATATCATCTTCTATATATACACCTATATAAGATGATGAGGCTATAATTGCGAACGGGATTGCCGCGCGCCGAGGTTATTGAAGTTTTTCCGCAAAATTCTCTTTATCCGCGCGTGATTGCTTTTTAATGCCCGATAAGTCCGGCTCTCGTTATATTATATTCCTCGCGATTCCCTCAGCGCAAACTCTACGATCTCCTAATTAGAATTTATTGTTATTACCGAGCCGTACTAAATTAATGCAAATTTTAATGGATTTTCGGAGCTGCTGCCGCGTTGTTGCGGGCTTGCCGAAAAAACTATTGCACAAACAGGTTCAGTGGGCTAGCTGACGGGGGTCAACAGCCGATAATTATGCAAATCCTCTAACGCACGAAACGCTCGCCTCTCCAGCTTAGCCAGAATTAATTACCAATTAGACAAAGCCGGCGTATATTATATCGACGAGTGTATTATACAGTCGAACTTTACAATATCAATAAACCGGAAAAAAACACGGTCTTCGGCAATTTACGAGACTGCTTATATAACTTTCCGTATATACCGGCGTAATATACGACACGCAGCCCAATTAGCATACAATTTCCATCGTGAGAGTTACAGAGGCTACGTGTGTCGGTTTAGGGGCTGCGCGATGGACACCGTCGACCCTGCTTTTTTACACCGAGTCTGTTATGGTCTAATAAAAGAGGCGCAAGAAGCTCGCTGAGTTTTGATACGGTCTCTCGCCGGAATTCGCATAATAAGCAGTAGCTGCATTAGAGCGATTATATTTTTGCATTGAGACGTTACAAGACGTCGCCGTCGTGCATAGGGAGAAAACGAGTTTATAGGAGCAGGAAGTCGGGAGACTCGCGAGATATAGCTCTTATCAATGTAATTCATTTTTATTCGTCGTCATCGAGAAAAGCCCTCCTCTCGAGGCAAAAATGCCTTGTCATGTTATGTGTATAACGTGCTGCGCACGCGAGATAGATGCAACCTCTTAAGCTTCTCGAATATACGCTGTCTTAGTTGTTTTGAAATTTGTCGCACGCTGATAGGGATATTATAATTGCCTGCCGCTGATGCTGATGCAGTCAGATATACATACGTACATATAGAGCGAGAACGATCGTTGCATTAATGCGTGCAGTATTATGGTATGCCGTATAACGTGAAATTGCATTTTATATTTTCTTTAATAAACAGCGCGGATCTACCGAACGAGAGGCACTTCATCAATCACTCTGACTTGACCAAGATTCTTATCTTTCTATGTTTCGCGCGCAGTGCTGTGCTATATATAAGCGCTTGAAAGTTTCCAGCCGCAAATTGGTTCTACAACTATTAGCCATTTTTGTTGCGCGCCAAATAATTAGCTTTCAATTTAACAATATGTACATGCTTCAGATATATAATACGTATAATATAAATAGTACATAGAGCTGCGGCAAATACAAGCAAACGCGCGGTCTGTACACCGTCGCGAGTAGCATACATAATTAATATTTAAACAAGGTCGCCTGGCACAAGGATCGCCGTGCGTCTGGCTTTTAATTGTTTTTATTTCTGTCGCTCGTTCGAGTATAAAGCGCGAGCGCGCGGAAAGCTGTATGAGAAAGGAAACGAAGGGCGCAATCCTCGATTAACTCCTACGCGTACGCGCTGTGTTCGTTTATGCGCTACACGCGGCTGTGTTCTCCGCAGGGAGATCGTGAACGAGTCGCTCTCGCGTATACCTGCGCTCGTTTAGAAAAGATAATTAGGAGCGGAGTATAGGCACTCCAAAGAACTAACCAGTCACGACGCATTAAGGGACCTCGCGAACTCTTATTTTCGCTATCTCCCTCCTATATACCGGCAGCTGCCGGCTTTTTTCCGGCCAGCAACTATCTGATGCACCGCGCGACTGCATCGGCCGTTAAACACAAAGTAACCACGAGACAATTGCCCCCCAGTGCATAACGAACTGCGGAGGCTGCTGCTGCCGGGCTAATTTTAATTAGATCTTTATACGCCGCCGTTATGAAGGGCTAATTGCGAAAACCGTTCAATTACCGCGAGAAGCGATTAATTTGCTTCGTCTTTGAAGTTTGAGAGAAAAAAGCAACAAACAACTGTACGGAGAGTTTGCCAAAAGGAACTATCGCGAAGATGCGCGCGGAAAATAATAAATAAATACTGCGCGCGGCGGAGTAGCGACGCCCATCTTTTAATAAGCGAGAGCGAAGCAAAATATAAATAAGCAGACCACCGCGCGTTCACTCCCTATCTCTCTCTCTCGGTCCTCCTCCCCCGAGTTCGGGGGCCCCAAAAAAGCGTAGTTGCCTTTGGAAAGTTCGATTAGAGTTTTTGTAGTCGGCCCTTTGTCTCTCCCCTCCTCTCCCGATGCTCGGATTCCTTTTTCTTTCTATGACCTCTTCTCTCTCTCTCTCGCGCTCTCTCTTTCCTCGCTTTTCTCTTGTTATTTTTTAAATTGATTTTTTTGCCACCAGCCGACCAAAGGGAACCTTCGCTCCGCTGCGCTCCTCTCTTTGTTGCACTTTGCTCTGAATAGCTTTCTTCTTATTCTTCTTCGACGAGTTTCCGACAAGATACACAATAATCCATACTCTAGCTCTTTCTCTCCTCCGCTTCCGCGAAGGCCGGATCGCACTTGAAAATATGAATCGTTCATAATTTCAATTGAGACGCCTATTGCGCAGCTGCGGGGCAGAGATTCTTTTGGAAAGGATTTCTTTCCCGCACTCTCTCTCAAAGACGCCTTGTAATAATTTAACGTGCGGCGAAATTAATGTTCGTCTAGTGTTGTAGGAATAATGCCGACAATAGGGGCTTCAAGTTACACCAGCGATCAGATGAGTATAGCAATATCCTGCATCGGTTTCCGAACGAAAACGATGACGGCGGCGGCAGGCCGATGATTTTTAAACGACGAGCCATACTTATGCCCTCTCGCGTGAGCCGCGGTTAATTAGCTAGCGCGATATGGTTATCTATTTCCTGCGATCTCGACTCGCGCCTATGAAATTTATGTGCCCCACATGCATCTCGAGCAGCGCGCTGCCAGGAAATTCCATAAAGCTGTGTCCCGCTGCCAGAAACACGCGAGCGTTTCTCTCTCTCATAACGCGCGCTTATATGCATAGGGAGTGTAAGCTACCGCGCATGCTGCCGCTATTCGCGCACACACGGCACGATATTTATGTAGCTTCGATACGTCGAACGCTCGTTTAATTACATAAATTGCATTTAGCGCGGCGTAAATTGCAGACTCGCGGCAGCAGCAGAGGGAATAACGCAATTAAATAAACTGACAAATGGCCTCAATTAAGCATTTTTCGACAAACTTTTACGCTCTCGCTTCTTATATTGGCACTTATTGGAAAAGGAGAGAGAGACAGAGAGCAGTCAATTAAAAGGGAAGCTACTATGAGGTAGTTTTGAAAGAGACATTTGTTTGAGTGTAAAAAATGGCTGAGACGCGCTCAACGGCTGCGGCGGCGGCGGCGGCCGTGCTGCAGATAATTGGCAAGATAAGGGAAGAGCGTCGGCTGGCTCGTTCGAGTGTGTGTGTGTGTGTGTGTTGGTTATTCGATGCCCAGAGAAAACCTTGAAAGCTTATTTGGAAGCAAGTACGGCAGATTATTCGCGAAGGATGCGGCCGCAAGAGAAAGGGAGAAGAGAGGAGGACGCATCGCTTTGGGCCTCAATTTAAAGCGAGCCCTCGCTAAAACAATAGGCAGCCGGTCCTCCACGCCCGTCAGCCCGTCGTTTGGACAGCCTTCGAGGCTTGCAGGGCGGAAAAAATAAATGGCCCCGAGAGCTAAGAGCCCGTCCGCCCGATATGCCTCCTCTCCCCCCCCTCCCTCTCGGCGGACGTTATATAGCAGAAGCGTAATACTAAAACAGTGCTGCAGAGGATGAGTCTTCGGACTGCTCTGATGGCCCGAACCGGCCGATACCTTCGGCACACTCACTCGCGCATGTGTGTGTGTGTGTGTTGGTTATAGGTATATAAGATGCTACCACGCCCAACAACGACCTCGGAATCTCTTTCCGTCTCTCTCTTTCGCGCTCCATTCCGCCTTTTTATTCGCCCCTTTTTTGCTAGCCTATCTGCAGCGAGATATTCTATCCCCGACTTTTTACTCTCGTTGCGTATTATATGCCCCGCGTGCTAGTGCAACGTGTGAGAAGCTCATCATATCCTTTGCTGCTTCATCGAAAATTTCTAGCGTACAGGTAGAATTTGAAAAACACACCTTGTTATATTGCTCGTGAGCGAGCGATAAGCGACGCCAGCGCTGACAGAACGAATTTCCAGGCCGCGACGCATATATTGGAGAGCCTGTTCTGCGAGAAAAATAAGCGCGAGCGATAATTGTGAGGAAAGTTCATTGCTCAATGTCAATACTCGGAGAGATAATCCGCGCGAGAGCAGCACTTCTATATCGGAGATTCGAGCTACATGGCAACTCTGTCCTTGTGTATGATCGAGCACTGCATATCAAGCTCGCGCAACGCACACAACTTCAGGCTAGTTAGCCTATCTACTCGCATGCATTATACACTGCACCGGGGCGCACCTCGTCCGAACGCTATCGCTATGCGGCCGCTTGTGAATTAAAACGGAGAAAGGACGTAGCTGACTCCGTCTTACGTCAGAGAGCGTCGTGTCATAAATAGAGGAGTACACCTATACGGAAAGGCGTAATTTCTATGATTGCTCTCTAATAACACACAGGATGCTGCTGTGCGCCGCTGCCGGCTTATGAAAAAAAAGGAGCAGACACATCCGAACAAGGAGCAGGACCGCCGCAACTCGGTGGCGGCAATGTGTCGTCATCTCTGGCGACGAGGACGATTAGCCATTAGTTCAGTGGTCCTGCGCGCGTTCTCTCGGCTTCGTTTACTCGTTGGGTCGCCGCCGCCGCCGCCGCCGCCGCCGCCGACGCTACTATGTAATTATCCTTCGAGGGTCCTTGAGCCAAGATCCGCGCCAAGAGAGAGATGCTGCGGGAGAGGGAGAGACACGAGAAGAAGAGGAAGAAGCTGCGGGAAAGCAAGATACCGGGGAGGTGAGGAGAGTCATGCAACGTCATCGCAGCTCGCTCTCTTCTCACCTTCTTTCTTCAACACAACTACTACCAGCTAGTCGCTGGAGGAGAATCGTCCGTGGACCGTAGTATGCGGAAGGTTGCTGCGGCCGCTGCTGATGCTGAAGAAGAAAAGAACGAGCGAGAGAAAGACGCCGCTCTCTCTCGTACCGAGGGAAATTCCGATTTGAAGCCGCCTTGCATTATAGTATAGACGAACAAACGTTGACGCCGTCGATGCGCGGATGAAACTCCTCTCTCGTACCGGAGATTGGACTCTGAATAATGCGCTTGATGAGAAAAATTATACATCGGATGCCGGCGCTTTGTTGCGCTGCGCACGTAAACAGCTCGTTCGCAGCGCCGGCCGCTTCATTCGTTTCGGAAACGTTTCGGCTCTTCACGCTATACTATACCTGTGATATATATATACCTACTCTAGGCAGGAAATATAGCTCTCTGCCTTCCGAGAAACGATCGTGGCTCTCGGGCTAAATTAACGATTAAATTTTATGTATGTGTTCATTAGGGAACGCGCGAGAGTTGATATTGCCGAAAATCTGATGCCGGGGACGAATTATTATTATTATTATTGCAGGTATAGAGGTACCGAGAAAAAGGCTGTTATGAAGGAAATTGCTACACTTAAAATAATCTCCCTGTGCCGCCGACCTATACGGATACTGCACGTATAACGGAATCACGACAAAATGTGCCGTAATTGCGAGGATAATAATTAGCTCGGGACGTTACACTTTCAAACTCGACCGAATCTTACGTAATGATCGACTCTAAAAAAGGAACATCGATTAGAAATTCCGCGCGAGTTTTCTCAAGCTCCGCCGGAAAGGCCGGGAATAAAGAGAGTAACGCGCGGCAACGATCAAGGAAAATCCAAAAAGCCGCGTATATCTGCAGCGGCGTGACTCGACGACGCTCGGGGACAAAGAGAAGCAAGCGAGAACTGCGGCGTTATACAGGAATAAGGTCTAATTGTGAATGGGAGAGGGACCCTATTATCGAGGCCTGAAATTACAGGGCCGAGAGAGCTGGCATAGAACGGCGCCGGCTCCTATATAGGTATATGTATATATCCCTTGCTCTCTCGCGCATTCCGGGAATGACCGGCTTATTACACGACGGCCTGCGGGTATAGGGTATATTCGCTTGTGTCATTTTGACCGCCGCCGCCGCCGTTGATGCTGTTTCTAATAATAATTCCGATCTGCAGGGACACAAACCTGTGCCCGCGCCCGGGGGGATCGCAGAGAACTACAAGTCGGTTCGGGTATACTCGGATGTCCCTATGGTCATTGATAGCACACCTCAATCAGCCTCGTGAATTATTCTTTCGAGGAATCTCTCACTCGCGCTGTAATTTGCCGCGAAGATGATTTTTTCGTAATGGCTCTCGTGGTTCTTTCTTTGAAATCGTATTATCCGCCTCTCCGGAAGGACTTGATTTTATTCTTTGATAAATATTCTTTACGTGCATGAGCGTTAAAATTGTTGAAATAGACGTCACGTCAGGTGATTGCGTCACCGATTTCAAAGGATCTATGAGTTCGTGTCGATTCGCCGTGGGGAATAATAAACTCGACGGGAAGAGAGAGAGAGTGTGAACTCGGCATTTTCGCCGGCTGTCCCCGAGCATTCTTGATCTGTCATCGAGGGCGAACCCGGCTCGGCTCGATACTGCCGCCTCTATTAATCAGACCGAGAGAGCGCTCGGTGTGGTTGCTTTAAACGGATTTAAAGCCGCTGGCATTTTCCTCTCTCGATCATCATCTGGGAGTTTAACGCAGTCTTTATTGTTGATTGAATCAAATATTTACGATAATGTCCAAAAAAATATATACTGCGTCATGGCTTGGGGGTTGTTAATTTTTTCAACAAAGCCGACTTTGAGCTATAGGAAGGTATAAAGCTGCCGATATCCTCCCGGGATTTTGGTAAATGAAATTGATTTTTACGTTCGAGTTTTACGAGAGTACTTGGAAGTACGATGCGGCCAAGTTTTTGCGTCATAAAGGCTTTTTAAGAAGAAGTCTCGTGCACAGAGCTGCTGTCTCATCACAAAGTGCGCGCGCGCGCGCCACAATTTGCCGGGGAATCGGACGAATGTTGACATGGAGCCGAAAAAAATGAGGTATACGTATAAGCTGTTGCTGCTGCTGCTGCAGGGGTGGCTCCCTATACTTTAAAGCCAATCGTCTCGCCTCTATCCTCTGATAACCGCCTTCAGAAATCCATCGCGGAGTGGGACTGGTGCAGGCCGGCCGGCCAGAGAGAGAGAGACGAGCCGAGAAATTGCCGAGAGGGTACACATAAAACCGCATTTTTCTCTTGAAAATTAGGCTCTCATTAAGCGGACCGACCGCGCTTCGCTGATGCTCTTTTTAGGCCGCCGGAGAGGGACCTCGCGCCTCGAGATTTCGGACACTGTATATAGCGAGCGTGGCGCCTTGCAGCGAGCGCAGCTCGTACTAAAGGCGTCATTAGGCTGCCGACATAATTTCCTGAATTAACATTTTTTTCCGAGCCGCCTCGAGCTCCGTCCCGTTTACCCGCGCGCATTTACTCCTGCGGCCTCGGCGCCGTTGCTTTTTTCTTCTCGAACGAAATTTAGCTCTTTGCGAACAAAGCTGTGCGTTCGTCGATTATTCATCATTCATTATCGAGGCGAGATAAGAACGAAATCGATTCGCAAACGAATTCGAGGGGCGGAGATGCAGGGAAAACAATTTGGAGAGCTAATGAGTTTAATTGAATTGGCTCTCGAGCCTTTCGATAACTGTATATATAGGGCAATTACAATTAAGCAGCACACACACACACACACAGTTCGCGCGAGAGCGACGGGCTTTCCTCGTTTAATTTAGCGTGCGCGGCGCGTATAATACGAGGGAGGCGAGAAGCATCGGAGGCAAGCGAAGAAAAGAGACGACATAGATCAATTATCCGCTGAGACTGCAGAGTAACGCTGGCACGCGCGTACGCGTGCACGCAAGAACGCGATCGCAATGCGAGCGAGACGAGAAGAGAGAAAAAGATCGCGGAAGAAGGTACCCGGGCGCGTGCTGCTGCTGCTGCTGCTGTTGTCGCTCTCCCTGATGCTGCAGTACGTATATACATACACACACGCTGCATCAGTCGGATCTCGCGCCGATAATGAGTTAAATGCAATTAGGCCCTACCAATACGGCTTGTCGGCTCGATCGGGCGCGAGAATGATATATTGTAATTCATTTGGCGCCCGCGGGCCTTTCGCTGCTCTGCTGCTGCTGCTGCTCTCTTGCGCCGGATATGCATTATACCCATTCCGCGAGTTGCACTCCGATGCGCGGACGCGATAGCGCAGCTCTGACTTTCGCTGACCTCCTTCGCATTTACGCAGGAATGACCCCAGATGGCTATCGGTTAATAGCTTTTTCGACGGCCGGATCGCTGATCTCTCTGCATACGCAGCAGCCTTTATTTACCGTGTTACGCGAGAGACAGAGAATGCTCGAGCACATGCTCGCGCGTTTGTCCTCGCCGCCGCACACTGAACGGCTGCAGATAAGCCTGATGCTCGTAGGCGTTGATCGAGACCCATTGAATGCTGCTACTGCTGTGTGTGTGACCGTGATCCGACAAAGGTATGCGTTGCATATGTCTTTGGAAAAGTTTACCGAGAATGAGTGTTGCAATTTTTGATCGAGACTAACAAAACATCTCTCTCTGATTTTCACTCATCTAACTGTTTGATTTTTTTCTGTTCCAGGTAATGACTGGTTTTGCGAGTATGCCTCGCTGTCACGGAAGCGCCGCTACATCGGACAAGTAAAATTACGATCTATACGTATAAATCGAGTAATTCGGGCTATCGAAATTAGAATGAGATAAGAATCAAATCTACCACGGAGCTTCATTGTTCCGCAGCGCGCATTAAGTACCGCGAGGGAAAAGAGAAGTTACAAGAGGGTCCAGTATATAGCATTATAAGCCCGTGCATACGCGGGATTCCCCGGCGCGGGCAGCAGCTCTTTCTCTCGCACTCGTGCTATTTCCGCGCTCCGTTAAAGCTGGAACGCGAAATAATTGGGCGTGGGAGGCGCAAAGTCGCAAGTAGCAGGGCTGGGCAGCGGCAGCAGCGAGAGCCAAGGCAATTAAAGGGCCGCAAAGCTCGCGCTCTGCTGTATAGCTATAATACGCGCGCGAGAGCGTCCCGCGACTTTTACGACTCGCTATCCGGGTAATTGTCCAGAACGGAAATTGTCCGCGCGTGAAAAAGCCCATATCGCTAAGCAGGGACTATACGCTGCAAAAGAGAGAAAACCGCCTGCAAACGAGCTGCTGCCGCTGCTGCTAGCGGGTCGGAGGGGAGCCTGGGAAGAGTTGCAGCTCGTCTTTAATTAACTCCTAATTTTTCAATAAACGCACCAGGCTAATAACTCCCCGAGCGCATTCGCAATTCACAGAGGGCGAGGGGAGAAAAATCGTTTTATTAATTTGAGGCTCTCGCGCGCGCGCGATCGATTTAATTGGAACGAAGAGAGCATCGCACACGCGCAGCTTTCAGTCAAACCTTAATGAGTTTGCCCTCGAAAGAGAGCTGCACGAGTAGGTATTCGATGCTAGACGCGCGAGAGCGTGCGCGCGCCTAGCCGTTCGTCGACCGACTCTCAGCTTGGATGTATATATGCGTGAGGCGGCCGTGAGCTCGGCGACGTTAATTGCGGCTCTCGTGCATCGTGTGTACCTATATGCACGCGGTGGGCGTACGGCCAGGCGGAAGCGGCCCTATATACATATACCTATATATATACGCGCCGCACCGCTGGGATACCGATCGATACGATTGCGATTTCGATCGCCGTTATGTGCGCTATAACCGCCATTATATTACGCGTGCTCCCCCACATCCTCTGTATGTACTGAGCTGCTTCCGCATCTCGCGATAAAAGCCGCGCGCGCAGTTTTCGAGAGACCGCGAGAGAAACAGAGAGCGCGATGATAATTATATGAAGCTTGAAGCTCGCCGGCGAGCAATTTTCTCGCAGGAACTCGCGAAAAGAAGAGGAAGAATAAGAAGAGACGACGCCAGCGCGCATCGGCTCATTAATCTCCCGCAATAATTGCGAGCGCGTATACTCTCGTTCATCCTAGTTTCCATTTGCTCGCGTTCTCTCGCCGCAGCTGATGCTGAGTCGGAGAAAAATGTCATGATTGCAGGCAGCGCTCTCGGGATGCTGGCGGAGAAACGAATATTCCGCAACTGGGTGCAGTGCGTATCAATTATATCATTTCGCTGCCGAAACCGGAAACGTCCTCGTGGCAACGAGAGACTTTGCACTAAACGCGCTCATCAAGCCCCCCACACCTCACGCGTGTGCGTTATGCGTACGTATAAAGGCGGCCCTTCTCGGCTCTCTCGCATGCGCGCCGACCTCGAGCAGTCCCGCGGCCGCATAAATCGCGAGCCCTACCATAAATTGCGATACGGTAGCATTAAAGTGAAAATAATGTATGAAATTTGCCTTTTGATCATTTTGCTGGCCCCGGGCTCGCGGCTTCCGCCTTGCCTCCTCTTCTCGATTCTCGTCCGCCGGCAGCCGCGCGGCTATAGTAGTCCGAAAGCTACAGCTATATACAGCTATACGGGCTACAGTCGAGCGCGCGAACGGCCCTTTTAAATGCCGCTGGGTTGCGTAAGTGCGTGCGTGTGCGATGCGCGGCCGAGGCGTGAGATGCCAAATGGAGAGGTAGGTATACGTGCGTGTGTGTGCGGAGATCCGAAAGCAGGCCGAGGCGGGGGGAGCCCGAACGCCGGGGAATCGGGAGGTGATTTCGAGGCTGACGAAAAGCCGATGGACCCCGTTAATCTCACATCGTAGCCCCGGGCCCGTGTGTCAGGCCACGCGGCTCCCGTGCGCGCGCCCGCGTTTTGCTATACTCTCTCCCGCCTCTCGCGCTCTCTTACGTGAAGATAATGTGCGGCTGCATCTGCGCGCCTCTGAAATTATACTCGAGAGCGATGTTCTTCTTGCAGCTCTCCCCTCTCTCTCTCTCTCTCTCTTTCATCGCCTTCTGCGTGAACGTAAAGTATGAAGTAATAAGCTTATCTTCGCAGCTGTGTTCTTCATTATGCGGGCCGCGCACCGGAATCAAAACGTTATAATTTTATCACTTCTCGTGCGGCGCAACCCAGCCAGATCCGAGTTTCAGATTTCTTCGAATTATCTCTTCTCTCTCTCCCGGCGCGAGCGATAAAATCTCCGATGCCGTTGGGAGGGTGAATCGAGCAAACATCGGATCGCCTTGTTACGATTGCTGCGAAAATTCGGTCTCGCTGCATTTCCCACAGAAACGCGCGCTCTCCGAGTGCATTCTGGTGGCATTAGGCACGGATGCGCGAGTACGGGAGCGTCGGGGCTTTATTCAGAGGCCTGCCGATGCGCTCGTGCACAATGATGATGAAGCTCCGCGGGCAGGTAGAAAGCCGAAGAGACAAATGGGAACGGTCAGGCGTGGGCAGGTTGAATGAGGCCCGACGAGAAAAGCTATCACTATGTGGGAAATAACACACGAAGCCGAGTATTCTTTCGAGAGCGCATATATCTTTGGGAAGAAATTCTATTTTTCTCTTTCTTCACTGCGCTCTTCCCCTCTCCTGTATAATACACCTACCTACTCTCTGAAAATCGCTCCGTGCATCAGGCCAAGACTTTTCGGTTATCCTCTCAAATGGCCTTTTAACGCACCGAATATTTCAGGCGCGCATCAAAACAGCCGCAATTACGACTTATTTCATCGAGGCGCTGCTGCTGCTGCTGCTACTGCTGCCGATTTTTAAAATCTCCTCGCGCACGCTCTGGCAATTTCGACGAATTAAAAACCTGTTACATCTTTTTCCTCGTACAGTGGTAGTGCGCGTGCGATTTTCCGCGGATGAGAGCGGGGTCGGAAAAATGAGGAGCAAATAATTACAAATCATTATTCGCTGGCTGACCGGCCAGTATATTGTATAGGCAAAACCAACAAAGAGCAAGAAGACTAAATTAATCGGCTGGGATTCCTGGCTCGTCGATTTAGGGGAGACACCGTTTTGCTCTCTTTCTCCCGCGCGCGTAATTGCGTAGCTTGCACTTTCTAACACACTCGTGCAGTGATCGCATAATCACACGGTCCGCTGGTATACGCGGTATAAGGCCAGCCAGCAGACACTGCTCTCCTCTCGTCCTCTCTTTCTCTCTATCGTTCTTCTTTGATTCGAGCTGCAGCTCATCCCGAGCATTACGTCGCGCCAATTTTCCCGATGAATTATGCAAAACTGCACAACGAAAGCCGGTCATCTCAATGAGCGCATGCGTGCCAGTAATACGCACGCGCGTGTGACCACTTAGGTGTTTACATGCATCGCGGAGGGGGGATCCCTCTCTCCTGCGTGCATCGTCAGCCTCTTTGCAATCTAACGCTTCGAGAGTTGCGCTGCACTGTCCGCGCGATAGAGGTATACAGATACCTAGAGATTCGAACACGTGTACGTGCGTGCGCGTATACGGGACTGGCTTGTCGGTATTAATTATGAGCGTATATTGCTAATCGATCGATTTATCGCCCGCGAGATTTTTCATCTGTACGCCGTCGTGTTAGCGCGCGCGATTCAGCCGAGCTCGCCCGCAGATTGCCGCGCGCGCATTCGCAACACGGCTCGTGTGTAAATTACGAATTTCCATTTTCTCCTTCTTCTTTCTCCACCAAGGAAACCATTAGTTTTCCCGCTCACTTTATCTTTTCAAATTGATATCGATTTTGCGGGATCGGAAGTTTCATCCACGCGCACTCGCAAATTATCAAATGTATTATATTATGAGGCATGTACGGAGATGCGCGGCTGATACGGCTCTCGATACGAGACGAGTTTATTTATCTGCGTAATGAAGATGATTCGATTACGCTGGCTTCTTCCCCGTTCGAGTTTCACGGTAGAATTTACACGCACACGTGCTTTCTTGCGAGATGAATCTCGGAAAAACAAAACGAAGGGTACATCATGCAGGCGCTAATCAGTTGCGTAAAGGCATATTTTTTCAAGGTGTTAATTTTCGACAGAATTTTCTGAAGAACGTACTAACGAATGCCGGCACCGCTTGAAATTGCTTAAATAAACAGCTATATTTCAAAGTTGGACATTCTGCGTCCGAGCCTGATGATGGCTAATCTGAAAAATAATCCGTAGCAGCGTTCCTGCAGCGCACAACGGGTTATAGATGCGCGCAGCTGTCCCCAAATTAGGCTGAGCTCAAATGTGCGTATTAGAAATCTGGGCCTACAATATAGACCGCAGCTGATACCGAGCACGAATACCGTATGGTTCGTCCTCCAAGAAGGATCCTGTATGCGCGCACGTCGCATCGGTTTAGCGCGCGCAAGCGTAAAGGGGTCTGCCGATTAGATGCTTATAGCTTCGCGCTTAGAGAAAGAAAGAGAGAGACGAGAGAGGCCTGGGGCAAAGAAGGCATATATATTATACGTTCGTGCTAGCAGGGACACTCGTACAGCATTATATTAGGTACGTCGAGTCGGTTGAATTTTTATGCGCGTTTTTATGGCGTCCCGACGAATGTGCCGAAACGAGACCGATGACGCACGCGGGCCGCGGATCACCTGGTCTCTCGCATGCCAACCTTATCGGCCTTAATGGCCTCATATTCGGACGAACGACGTCCGGACTAGTTACGTTTTTATCGAGGCCTCTCTGCAGCCTCAAGGGCTTCTCCGGACAGCGCACGCGAGATGTTTCTTTCTTCTCTCGACTCCGCAGTATACGATATTATATTCAAGCTATTTTTCAGCTAAAACGAATGGATTATAATGGACAGTCCATCTACCTCTCGGCTAGACGCGTAATAGGAAAATTAATATTATAAAGAAATTCCGCAGAGGTGAAAGATCGCCGCGACGCAATTTTCGCGCATAAAATGGAACCTGAAGCCGCCGCCGCCGCGCAGTATGGGGCTTCGTTACGCGCACACTCGACGTTTCACATTCATCAGACGGAATTCCCGAGATAAAGCCCGGCGTGTTAAGAGAATGTATAAATATATTCGATTTGAGAGAACATTGAAATTCCTGTGTTATCGCACCTAGTCACGGAGCTTCGAGTTCGTTGCTGCGCGCGGCTGCCGGAGCTGATCAAACTTTGTATATTACCTGCTGAAGCGGTGGTGGTCCCCCTTCGCCGCTCTCTCTCTGTGTATCTTCGTGTCCGTTGTGCACACACACACACACCGAGCGCGCCTTTCTCTCTCTCTTAGCTCAATCTTCTCTCTAAGCGAACGGACCGGCGTTTTATAATATTAGTTTTTTCCCTCGTTTCAAGGTTGCCTTTATGAGCCTCGAGCAAACGTAAGACGATATATATTGTGAGGACGCTGTGACGCTCTAGCTCGAGGCATTTGAAACATCTCTTACGGCTTTAGAAAGTTTGCTTTTTTATCTAACGTTTTTGGAAATCGACGGGTATAGCTTACTCCTATCTCTATTCGTGCTGAGAGCCCAAGTGAGCTGTACGAGCACTTGTCCGAGAAACAGTTTGGAGGCTGTCTAATGTCGTAGGAGCTACGAGTGAAAAATCCGTTCGAGGGGCTTACCTATATACACCGCAGCTCGGCGACGCGGCACGTCCTCGAGAGTTACGCGAATCTAAATAAGTGCTCAGGTGCTGTTTATCGAGCCGTCGTCCCTATAGGCTCGAGACAGAGTCACGTTTGTGGTTCATCTCTGCGTGTATATAGGATGTAGGTACAGAGAGCGGCCAGCGGCATATTGAAGCTGATTATTTAAAGGCGCGCCGCCGCCGACGCTGATGCCTTCCTTCCTCGAGCTCGAGTCTATTTACACGAGAGAGCGCGCAGGAGTTGAGGAGGCCTCTTAAATATTTGGCCTTTTAGGCGTGTTTGGACAAAGAAGACGCGTGGAATGCCGCTCTCTCTCTCTCTCTCTCTCTACATCAGGTATAGGTACGTTGTAGGCGGACTTTGTGAGACCGAACGATACATTCATGACCACCGTGTGCGTTGGTACAGACGCTGCCTCGTTTTTGCACTTGAAAAAAAACTCGCGATGAAAATCGTTATACTGAATAAACAGGGACTCTGCGATTTTACTAGCTGTTGTCTATGCGACGACGGAAGATCGAAGAGCGCGATATCGAGCCCTTCGCTCTAAAGACCGTATTCGGCTCTGTCCTAATACCGGCTGCACCTGCGCGACCGACTATACGCCTAACACGAGTTTTTATCTCCGATGGCGTAGGAAGAAAGAGGCTTTTCGGTGGAAAAGAGTGTAAAACGCAAGTAATAACCTAATTATATCGTTCCCCGTCAGCAAAGAGCAAATCCGGTAAAAGTCTGAGAAAGCCGGGCTGCGGTGTATATAGTATAGAAGCTTTTATTCGCTGTCTCCTTCGGAAGGCGCTGACCTTAATCTCGGCTGCGCAGTCGCCGTGTATATAATTATAGACGCGAATGGTAGCTGCTGCAGCGCGCGGTACTTACGTCCGCAGCCGGCGATTACGCCGATTTGTCAGTGACGAAACTGACGATTATATATATACCGGGGAGAGAAACGGGGGGGGGGAGATGCGAATGCGCCGCCGTCGTTGTTAGACGCACGATGCATGAACTTGAGGTACGCAGTTCCGAAATGAAAAAGTTTGCGCTTCTCTCTCTCTCGTAATAAGCTCGGCTGATTTGGCGTGCAGCTCTTTGTCGGGTCTGCGGCTCGTGGATATACTCTCCATATACTCGTCGGTAAGATAGAGCGAGTGTACGAGTATATAGGGCCACGCCTGCCCCTCCCGCGAGATCCTATCTGGCATCCCTCGTTTAATTATCCCGGCGCTGCTGATTGGTGGTGAGGAATTTTGCGTCGTGTAATTTTGATCGCTTGCCTCGCCTCCGATCCTTCACTTCTCTCTCTCGCTCCGCTGCTGCTGCTCCGCTTTGTTAGCAGCTTATAAAATGTAGAACAAACCGCTCGAAATTCAGGATTCCCAACGACGGCCCGTGTGTAATATAAACAGAAATATTCGAGATAGCGCATCTTTGATTAATTATTTTCAAAAGACCACGTCGAGCCGAGATTTCATGTTATTGCTATCTCGTTTTAACAGTTTCCTTCCATCCGATCGTTTAAACGCATTTGCGCGCAGATAACGAATATTGCTTCTGCTGCTGCTGCTGCTCTAACCTCTCATCCTCTACACTCGTGTACCTGTTATTGCTCAGGCGGGCAAAGTTTACGCGTACGTTTTGTCTTTACATCCGACGCTATTTCGCGCTGCCTATATATATACTCGTAATCTCGCTGGGCATTACGACGATGCCCTCGTCGTCGATCGGGCTTTAACTGCCCGGCTAATACGAAACGAGGAAAAAAAGACGCGGAATATATAGGAGCTTCGGTCGCCGACCGGATAGCGCTCGTTAATTAACGGGCGATATAATAATTAATAACATCGAGTATCATGGGGGCAGTAGCCGAGGGCCGGAGACGTCACGGGAAATGGAAAGATCTACCGCGCGGCGGCGTTTCCATTTTTGTTGAATTTCCTTCGCTCCTTTTGCAACGATTTCGCTTTAATAGACCGACTTTATTTTTCCTCTCAACTTGAAAGTTATCAAAATCACGCGCGGAAGCTCTGGCGTATAAACCATCAAGAAGCTGCGCAGCAGCGGCATTTAAAAGCAAATCATCAGGATGAATTTACTTATTCATCGCTGTAAACATTTTCTTTTTCTGCTCGGGCTGCGAATGGTTAAGTAATCTAAGTGCATACTCTCGCGAGCCTACGATTAAAGTTGTATCTATCTTATCCGTTATAAATGGAACTAGATACGGATCGCGCATTATATTGGCTAAAAAAACTTCACGACCGCTTGATAGACGACGAAGAATATAAAAAGAGCAAAAATGTATCATTACTATGATTTACGAGTGTAATAATGAGCTACCGCCGCGCGGTGGTCGCGTAAAATCATTGAAACTATAAAATTAACGAAGCGTATATATAGGGAACATTTTTGCTGTATATATACTATATAGCTGCTGGTATTGTACTGCGCAGTACGGCAAAGTAGAGCGTTTTATGGATATTTCTTTGTGAAGGCGTAGTTGGACAATTGCTTGTCGGAAAAAGTGCAGCACTGTACACGGCTAAATTGTTGCAGTCGCCGCATTTCCCAATAGACGATCGCGTAAAAAAAGTCGAGCGCCGCCTTGGCTGTCAGTCGTTGAGGCGCGCGCAACTGGTAATTACTCGCAATAAATCATTATTCCGCGGCATTATTGTTTAATTATAATCAAAATCGGGACTTGAATATTAATTAAAGCGCCGAGCGCACACGCAACTGAATATAACCGGAGAGCGGCCTGCTATATATACGCATATAGAAACTCCTTTTCCCTTTCGACGTTTCGCTCGGCGTATCTCTCGCTGCTATTTGCTTTATTTCTCCAGCCTCTGCTCCCATATCTCTTTCTCACTTATGCCTCCTTCAGGCACATATACACACACAAACAGCAGCAGCAGCAGCAGCAGCAGCAGAGACGAGCGGGAAAGAGTCATTAATTTTCGCGCACGCACGCATCCACGTATATATACAGGTATCAGAAGTCTGTGTATAATACGTGCGCAGCCATCGTATACGCTCACACGCGCCTATATGTACATCGGTAAAACGACATTCTAAACTGAGAGCCGTAATATACCTACATCAAGGGCGTTTTTTCGCTCGACCCAACTTATTCTGACGCGCGACATGAGCTCTCCCTCTCTCCGAGAAATTCGAAAATGAACTTTCCGCGGAGGGAATATGAAAACGAGTGCACTCTCTCGATTAAAATCGATCAACGCCGCGGTGCAGCACGGCAGATTGTTATTAATACTCGGTGTGAATTGACAGAGACTCCCTGATGTGGAATTCGCGAGGCCTTTAATTAAGTACGGGCAATCAATATTCGGGCGCCAGACGATATTATATGCCGCCGCCGTATCATATACCTGCTTTTCCATGGGGGTCATATCGCGCGTCTCATTTGCATACCGAATTTCCCAGAGAAGCGCTCATTTCTGATCATCGCGTGACTCAGTCGCGAGGAAGCATTCGACTTATAGTTTAGGATACGCGCGGCAACGAAACAAGCAAGCGAATGCATACTGCACACACACATACACACAAGGTTCCGTTTCAAGGACGCAGCTGACGGGTCGCTATATATACTCGTGCGCGCGCGTTTACGATAGGGGAGCGAAGCAGAAAATGATGAGCCAAGGAGAAGAAGAAGAAGAAGAAGAAGAGCCTCGAAATGCACAGCGAGCGCGATCGAAAGACGTATGCGCGAGGCAAACGAAAAAGGGATAAAGAGCGGCCGCGCAACGCTCCGCTTATACAGATCCAATCGGGCAGTGCCGCTCATAATTCTCCGTTGTAATTATTACAGAGTCTCTCTCTCTTGGTAGAGCGAAGGAGAGGGAGAGAGACCGAATGAGAGCTGCAGATCCTCTTATTTTATTGATTAAAACCCTGTTGCGTTATATATGCAGCAGCAGCAGCAGCAGCAGCAGCAGTAGAGTATATACGCGAATATAACCAGCTCTTAAAGCGCCACTAAATGCTAGAGCGATGCTTCTGTTTTTCTTGCGCAGCGCGTATATCCACGGGATAAATTGCTTGGAAACTAGCGCGACTAGATCGACTGCGCAGTTGTTGTGCATCGCACATTGTGAATCATGTGTACTTGGATAAAGTTTCCAAGTGCATCGGATATCCCGCGCGCGATGGCTGCCGGGATAAGGAAGTGTGTGTTTTTGTTCGATTTCGAGCGCTATACACACTGCAGTGTTTGAAAAGAAAAGCGCCAATTCACATACTCGTGTAAAAGTCGATATGATTACATTCATCCGTACACAAGACACGCAGCAAGTATGTGTGTGCCGACTGCAGGACTGCTTCTCAATTTTCCATACTTATTACTTAATCTCGATATTCTCTTGTTTCCTCTCGGAGCTTTCTATCTGTATCTCAATCTCGGATTTCCTTTCCACGTTCTTATTGCCGCAGCAATAAAAGCAGCGGTGGTGGGCCCCTCTCAGTCTGCGCAGTATCCCCGCTGATGCTTGTATATATACAGCGCGTCTGTGTGTGTGTGTGTATACAGACTGAACAGCGGTGCTCGCACACTTATCTCTTATTTTCTTCTTCATTTCTGCTGCTGCATGAGGCTCTTTCTCTTTTGCTCTCGCGCGCGCGGCCAGCCAGTCAGCAGCCGGCAGAAGAAGAATTCTCGAGAGATGCAAAACACGTAATCCGATATGTCCTACTAGCAAGCAGATAGAGTCACTTGTTCGCGGCTTCTCGACTGACTGCTGCAGGCTCAACTGCGAACGCGAGTATCTGCTGCGCGCTCCTGAGAGTTTGGTTCCGGCGAGACTCGCAAGACAAATCACCCCGGTGACAAGTTGTTGGCAAAAAGCGCGGCGGCAGCGTCTGAATGGAATCGTTCGCGATAGCTGCTGAAAGAGAGCTGCGCAGCCCGCTGCTGCTGTCTTTGACGCCTCAAGTTCTCGATTCTCTCACTCTCTTTTTTCGTATACTCCGCGCCAGCGAGATTGCGATTTCTTAATTTATATGAGCTTCGCTCCTCTTGGCCCCCGAGAGGGAGAGAGAGCGACTCGGGCGGGGAACGTGCTGCGATAAAGCCGCACGCCATTACTGTCATTGCGTCTCCGCTAATCAGGAGACGCTACTCTCGCACCCGAGAGAACGTCCATTCCGAGCGCGCAAGTGCGGTTTCCGAGAAATCATTCAGCCGCTCCCGCGCGCGCGGTGCAGCCCAAGAGGGAGAGAAAAGTGGACTTTGTTGAATCGTTTTATCGCCTCGCGGGCTCTTTATTTCGACGTCTGCGGTTGCGCCGGTGTATTGCGAGAGAGCGCGCGCGAGAGAGAGAGAGAGAGGCTTCAGGGGAGTCTAATTAGCGATCGAGATTCTCCTCCTTTTGCTTTGGCGGGTAGTTGCGATAAAAAAGGAGGAGGAGCGACGACACTGAAAGTGCATTCTTGCGCCTTGTAATGTTCTCTTTCTCTCGCAGCTGTGTGTCTTGTATATATCGCTCCTTCTCTCTTCGCCTCTAGAGCTCTCACGTTTCCTGTAACTCTTAAAACGTAATTTTACAGAGAGAGAGAGAGAGCGAGAGAGGAAGCAACAAAAGTCGCGCTCGCGCTTGATTGTACGGCCGTCGCCGCCGCCGCACGATTTTCCGCGGCTCCTCCGGGGATTAAACAACCTGGAAATTACAATTAGCGCGCGTATATCGCAATTTTCACGACACCGTTAAGCAATGTTGCGCTGCTTGCGGTATAATATAACCGAAAAGTGCGCGCTGCATATACAGCGGTAGCGCGTCGTTAACATTCGGAAAAATGCCGTTGCTGCTGCTGCTGGCGCGTGCGAGAGAACTGCAGCGGCGGCTGTATCTCCGCGCTACTCCTCCTCTCCCCTCTCTCGCTCACATGTATACGCGATAATGACACGGGGCGGTGCTGCGTCGTAAAGTATCGCGCGGCGAATTTATGGGGGTAGGTATAAGCACCTTCCGCCGCGCGCTCTCTGCAGTCTATTGCTCTCTAGCTCCTTTTTGCTCCTCTTCTCTCTATATACTCCTTTCTCCCGCGCGCGTTCTATATGCCGCCGTAGCTCTGCAATCGAGCCGCGCGCGGATTATACCTGTGCTGCGTATAAAGGCCCGTGTATCTGCTCGCACGCATCTTGCGCGCGCCGCCAAACTGGCCTCATCCCTCGCTTAATAATGCGAGCGCGAACAGACCGCTATCGGCCCGGCTCATCTATACTGATGGACTGTGTGTGTGTGTGTGTGTGTCTCTAACGGGTCCGCCCTTCAAAACAAACACTTTTCTGCTGTACATGTTACGAGCAAGACACAAATTGCACCGAAATTTAGCAGGAATCCCGCGCGTAAGATTGGCTTACGTAATGCGCGCACTTGTAATAACGATAAAGATGCAGCGATCGTCCGGCAGTGTATACCTATAGGCAGCTCCCGTCGAGAACTCGAGCAGCAGCAGCGAGCTAATCAGACCGCGACGTAATTGATCTCACTTGTGATCTCGAGATTCGAAAGATCGCGGACGGAGGCTCGAACCAATAATTATTGTTAATGCCGGAGAGGCCCTCTCTCGCTCTCTTCATTTTTCTGCTCTGTCCTCGGAGTTTGCTTGTCGCGCGCTTCTATCGCGATGTTTTAGCAGAAGCGGAGTCTATCGAGATCTCTACATACGAAAATTTGCTCGGAAGCTCTTCATCTCTCCCTCCCGCTTCTCTCGGCGCTGAACTTTTATTTATATTAATTTCGCGCTCGTTTTGCTCGTGGACGCTCAGAGCCGAGAGCTCGCTCGGGGAATATGAAATAATAATGATAATAATGAGCCATTTTGCGAGTAATAATACGGTGGGAGCTGCGCCGCGCCATCTTCCCGGACTAATAACGTCCGAGACTGCTGTGCCTGCCTGGCTCCGAGTTTCTCGCGCGCTCGACCGAGCAAAACTCTTTGCTTTGCTGCTTCTGCTTCTGCTGCTGCTTCGCTCCCTGCTCTTTCTTATTTCAGCTCTGCACTCGCAGACGCGATCGTTCCCGCGCATTCCTGCTATTTTTCTACTTTTATCACTTGTACGCAGAGTTTTTGCTCCATCGTTATACTCGCGCACAATTAGTGCGTAGAGCAGGTGTTGCGCAAATATTCCGTGTGGGCCAAATAACCGATCGAAAGTTGGCAATGAAAAATGACGACGCACGTCGCGAGGTGTTAATTAAGCCGCAACAAGTTTATACTTTTCGCATTCGAGTTTTCGGGAGCGACGCAGAATAAATTTAAGCGCTTATCAGGTGTGAAACTAAATTCCGAAAATGCGGGCCCAGCCTTCGAGTGTTAGGGGCCGTAAAAGCAGCAAGAATTTCGTTTTATCTCTCTCTATTGACACACATACACGAAAAGCCCGTCTCCGCTCGTAAAAACTCTGTTTTCGTAGCAGTGCTCCGGGTCAACACTGCGCGAATCCTCTGTGGATGAGTCGACCAAACAACCCTCGAACAACAAACGCCGAGAAAAAGTTGTGTGCTTCCCCGATACCCAACGATCGGAACAAAATTTTATGATGGCGGGGGAATGGGATTCGGCTAGAGCACACTTAGTGGGGCAGTAAAGCCGCCGCCGAGGTGCAAAGAGGCTCTGCGCGCCACCCTCGAGCGCGGCGCCTTTCATCCGAGTCGAGGAAACGCCGTGCGGGCTTTATAATTCTTGCGGCCGCCCTTTTTCTCTCTCCTCTGAAAACCCGATTTTTCTCCGCGCGATTGTGAGAAACGTTTTCGGAGGGGATTAGCCGCAGATAAATCAAACAATGCTTAATTAATACACAAAAGGAGCCCGCCTCCGGCTGTCGTTAGCGTGGACTGGTGTGCGCATATATATAAGCGAGCAACGCCGGCGAGGACGTCAAGGCGCGGGGAGCGACGAGTATAGCGAAGGGATCGAAGGTCGTTCGGTTGTTGGAAATCTTGGGCTGTACGTCGTCGCTCGCGGTCCTATAATACTCGCGCTCTCGTCGCGCGGCGGTAAACCGGCGCGAAGGATCGGCTTGTACCTCGCACCCAATCAAGTTAGATTCGCGCTGGGAGATAAGCCCTGTGCAGCCGCGCGCGCCACTCGCAGTGGCAGTAGCAGCAGCGTCTCTCTCTCTCTCCTGAAAAGAAGGAACGCGAGGGTGGCGCGCACGCGAATACTAAGTCACCGGGCGAACACACTACGCGCGCGCGGCATGCACTCGCGCCCGAGTAACGAGCTTTCATTAGCGACGCTGTAGGCTAATGAGCCTCTTGCTACTAGTGTACTCCTTCTCTTCTTCTTCTTCTGCTTCTGCTTCTGCCTCCTCTTCTTCTTCTTCTTGCTCCGCCTTTGCCCTTGGCAGTAGCTTGGCCCCTCGCCCCCGTTGCTGCTTCAAGGTCTCATCCTTACACGGAATCGTCGCGCGCGGCGGCGGTTATGTGCTGGGAGCCAAACTTGGCCGCTGTATTCTGACAGCCAAAGGGTCCGGAAGGTGAAGCCGGAAATATCCCGGAGGAAATTACGTCTCTGCAAAACTCGTTCATCCGTGAATCCTCACCGCAGCTACCGATAATTCAGTCTCAGCGAGGCTGTACACTTATAATTCAAATAGGCGACGCAAGCTTATCGCGTAGCTATAGTTTTTTCAGAAATTATGCTAATTAATTCCAAAGCACTATCTGCGATAGCGCACATTGTGCGCTGAAATAAAAGCTTGGCATTGTTCGACTTCCTCGTTCTCCCGTAAGAGCCGGGTCGTAAATGTATAGACAGAAAAAACCTTTGTACCTTTCCGCTCTCCCGCCCATATGCGATACATTACCGCGGCTCTCGCGAGCTAATTATTTTACGACAGATTCGTGATAGCACGCAATTTCCTCGTCGCTCGCTGCACACACGCGTAAAACACAGGCAAAAAAAGTCATTCAAATACCTTTGGATTCCAGCAAGTGCCTTTCCCCGGGGCTGCTTTAATAAAGCAATTTATACGAAGATTTCATTAAGTTGTATAGTAAAAATGCGCGTGCGCACTACACACCGCTTATAAGCTCTGGCTCGCGCGAGCATTGTTTATGTCGCTCGTAAGGTGTAAATTCGCCCGCGCTCGCGCGAAACCAGTTTTACCTACTCTCGCACTTATTAAAATACTCTGCCAATTGATCGCGTCATAACGTCCGCGCGAGGGCCGTAAGCGACTGAACGAAGCATCAGACGTATATAGAAAGTGAGAGTCGCGAGTATAAATCTGTCGAGAATGAAGCGATTCCAAAATCAAATGATGCCCGTTATTAATTTGTACTTTACCATTTTGTCTGTTGCAGGTGAGTCGCTTTCTCTCTTCTCCGGATCTGGTTGCGCTAAGCGCACGCTGGAGAAAAGGCCGATTAGCTCGGAATCGCGGGAGAGATAAGCGGGGAATCGTGCCCGGGGATCTTCGGTTCCCTCGGACTGCGGGGACACAACGAGAGCACTGGTATTTATGTTAATTACTGTCAACGTTAATTAGAGCCGAGAAAGAACTTTCTGCGAGTATCCTCATTGTCCGCTGGGCGCTTAGCTATCTCAAGCACCGTTTCGAGCATTGCTATATAGAGTTCGCCTGCTGCAGGAGCCACGGAGTCAGCTCTTAATGAGACGCTCGCGCTCGTCCCGCCCTGTCCCGCGCGATTCCTTCTGATACGTTATTATATATATACTGTGTATACACTCCAAGTGCATCGGCGTCACGACGTGCGGACATTGTAACGCGCAGTTGAACTTTATATTTGCATGCATAGTGTACTTATACTCGGACGGTAGAGGTACTTTACGCGCTCTCTATAACTACTCGCACCCTTTTACGAGCGGCTCTCGAACCGGTCTTTCGCGAAACGTCTAATAGTTTCGTCCGTGTACTAATTTATTTAACACGATTGCGTTTTAATGCCAGCCGTTCAACCGCAGTGATATAAAGTTTAAGAGTTGAACTTGTTATTTCTCGAGGGGAGTACATGCACTTGGTAATGAAATCGCGTTGAATTCGTCTGCAACGCGAGGTCTCGCGGCCGCAAATCATCATCGCGGATTGCACAATGCACACTTCTTATAAGGTATACTCCATCGACGAGAGCGAAGGAAAAGTTGCGGCGCAGGGGTTAAAGTGATACCGCTTGTGATTCACATCGCGGCCGTTCCGCATTCCGCAGTGAGATAGAGTCGTCGTCGAAGAATCGCGATCTTTCGAGCTCGCTATTTCTGTTCGGCTGCTTTTAGGTGGCTCTGCACGAAAGATCGCCTGGCTGTATCCGTTTCGTGCATAGAGCTGCAAGTGCATGAGCACGAGTTTTTCGCCTCGCCAGTTGCACGTGTGTATACATAGGTATAGGTATATAAGAGCCACGCGGTTTATGACGTGCTCGCGACTTGAATACTCAAATGATGCCGCGCTCTTCTTCCTTTCAGGACACTATCTTTAATACGTGCGCGCGCGGATGCGTCGTCGTTGTTCTCTCTTCCGAGGACGACCCTCCTCGGCTGGAAACTCGCGTTTCTGCAGCTGCACACTGCCGTGAGATATCCGTGCCTCCGCTCATCTTTGTTGCGCGACTCCTGGATTGCGGAATTTTCGAGTCTAAAGAATTATTCGATTTGGAAAACTGGCTTGTTTATAATACCGTATATTAGTTGGTGTCGTTAAAATCAACAATCGTGTTCAGCTAAATTGAAACTTAATTTTACGCCTGATAGCCGACGGCATTTGCATAGAGATTGCAGATATATATATAAGCATTATGGGACTGCGTCGAGCAGACAGCTGCTATGCTATTGACGCGTAAAATGCGAAAAATACCTGCCGAATGTCTCGTAAGTATGGGGAGTTGACATCGAGAGATAGTAACGCCGAGTATTCAAACAATTAATAATTCAGAGAGATAAACATATTTATACGCGTGAGCGACGAGGCGTTAGATTGTGGTGTGAAGAATTCCGCAAGCAGGCATTATATAAACGAGTGCTCGTTAAAGTGCGGTTTTACGCACAAATTTTTATCTCGTTCTTTTGTACCTATGCAGACACCGCCGCCGCTCTCTTATATATAGTATATTTTTCAGCCCAACACACAGAACTTGTCTATTTAAAATATCCAGTTCCGAAAGGCTCATTTCCATTCGTAAAAATAGAATATATTCACACATACACACACAGCCGCGCGAAATTCCACTTGACTTGGAAAGCTTAAAAACTGAGCTCGAGAGCGCGATCGAGAGTCGAGATAAAATTGCAGTATAAACGCGCATAAATAACCGCCTACACCGACTTTGTATGTGCTACCAGCGAGCAGGCGACCGCGCGCGCGCTGAGAGCTATTCTTTCTCGCGCGATCAACACCTTTCCCATGCCGAAGCCCATTATTCTTCTAATTAGCGACTTTTCATATTTGCGCCCCGGCATTACTGCACGCAACGACGACGCTCTGCAACACAATAGCCTCGAAAATAGGAGTATTAGCCACATACACATGGCTCTCGAAAAGGGAAGATCGAGAGTGAAAATGTACGATATTTCTAGAGCTAGTGTGCGCAACCGCACGTGTATATGCGCGGTGGCGGACTGGTGGAGGAGCGAGCGACTTAAAATCACGATTTGAGCTCACAATGGCTCGTGAGCCGGAGTTGCGGCCGATAAGGATCGGCCTGGTAGCCGCAGCGCCGAGGCTACTGCGACGACAAAACTTTTCGCTCGCGGAATTCGATAAACACAATCGCGCGCCGTCGCTGCAGTCGTACATGCGCGCACACTATATGCGAAAGAGCGGCGCACGCGGTGGCAGTGAGCGGATTTATTGCTTACACCGCATATAAATGGGATCGCGTTTTAATATGCGCGCCTCCGGCCTCCACTGCGCTAGCTGCATATATCCCTCTCCCGTTTCTCGTATTGCAGCGATCGTCGTCGTCGTCGCCGCCGTCGTCGTCGTCAGCCATATATGCGACGCTGCTGCTCACGCACACGCGGCTTACGCACGCACGCCGACGACAAGGAGAGCGCGTAATTGGACGGCTGCTGCTCCGCTCGCTCTTGCCGGCCAAAAATAAAAGCCCAAGCTTTTCAATTGTCTTGCGCGCGCGCTGCATCCTTGAGAGAAAGAGCCATGCAAGCTTGACACGTACCTTTTGTAAGTACCGATCTCCCGCTGCTCTGCTGCTGCTGCTGCTGCTGCTGCAGTCAGAGCCCTTATATGCGAAAATAGGACTATTTTTATGCCGCGAATAAACTTTGAAACTATACGCGAGCGCGGTATTATAATGCGCGTGTACGTCATGTTCCTCTCCTACTCGCGTTTGTTTCTTCTCTGCCCGCTAAAAATCCGTCGTTATATATTGTCCCTGCTCCCTGCTGCAGCGCGCTGCGTATATAATATCAATTTTGATTCGCAAACGCGCTCGCACTTATTGATTCGTAAGAATATGAAGCAGTCGATCTCCTTCTTAACGGCTCGCATTTAATGACTTTCTTTTTAATTAGAGGGCTCGTGTACAGTCCGAGCGCTGTCGAATCGATTTCCGCTTATTATCGACGGCACATATCGCTGCGCTATTGAGCACGACTGTTTTACGAGCGGAATTCGAGAAACACTCCGGCGTCCCCTACACACACGCACTGTGCGGCTCTAGATTTAGCCAACTGTCGTCGTGAGGTCGAGGCGACGACAGCTTTTTTCGACTTTCGCCGCCGGAAACGAGGAATTGGAATAATGTTCGAAAATCCAATTTGGACGCCGATGCGCTTCTTTGGATTCGAATAGCGAGTTGCGTATAGTTGGGGACCGACCACGCTAATATCCGGCAATATCGATGATTGCGAATAAATTGTCAGCGAGGCTAATGATATGCGCGCGGCTCCGAGAGCTGATAAGGATCTCTGTTTTCGTCCCAGCGATATACTGGATCGCTCGGCCGCGTAATTAGAACCTATACTACGTAGGCGGATCGGTTCGAAAAACAAGACGAGCTTATGGGCATAATTTCTCGCTTGTTTACTCGCGCAGTCGCGGCGTGTCCGCAAAAAAGGAGTATGGAAAAGGCGCGTTACGTCACGCAGCTTTGGCTAGGTTAATTCGCAGCGCGCAACTGCGCGGAAATGTCGTAAAATCGAGCGCGCGAGGACGAATAGAGGAGAGGAAAGGCGCACGCATAAACATCGAACAATAATTGCCTGGATGAAACAATAATTGGCCGCGAGGCTGCGCCGAGGGATAGAGGGAGAGAGAGAGCCCGGCGATCATTAAAACGTACGCAGGGAAAGAGCTCGAGCCGAGAGCGACGGTAATAATCTCGCGATAAACCGGCGATGTCAAGCGTCATTAATTCCGGAGGTTAAGATTTAATTACCGCGATTAGGAGGAGTGGAATGCCGAGTCGAGCACCTTCTCTCATCATCATCCCCCTCGTCTCTCTCCGCTGCTGCCGCTGCTGCAGCTGCCTCTCGTCCTTTTTTGGGTGGCCGCCGCGGCAGCTCGTCGGCGCCGATTGAAAATGTTGGTCGAAACGTGTACATCAGCTAGGATTTTCTCTCGGCCTTTTATTTACCTCCTTCTTAATCGGACGCGCACTTACAGCCCCGCAGCCTTTTCCTCCCGATGCAGTCGGCTCGGCTTAGCCCCCGCGATGATTGGCTCGTTACATTTTTCTCGATAAACATTCAATTATATATAGGCTCGCTTCGATTTTTCCCTCCTCGTACAGCTCGATTTTAAAGTAAATCGGCTCAGATAGGATCGTCGATTTTTCTATATATACTTCAGCAGCTCGCCCAACGACCGTTTAAAAGTTATAATTTTCACTGAAACGCAATTTGCCGCACGATATGGAATTTATCAAATGGCAATTATTAACTGCACTCGCGAGCTTTGCGGGCTCTCTCGCTCTCCTCTTGTATACAGCGAGTTTTAGTGCCGAGAGGATCGTAATTTCTCGGTACGACCCTTCCCTTTATTCTCGATTCTACGAGGCTGACCACCCGCGCTAAAGCCTGCAATGAGATTATACTTATTTCTTTATACCTCATCAGTCCTTGATATGCTATAACTGTACGAGGCAGAATGAGTTTGAAAATCTCCAAAGACAGGATCACAATGTGAATCAATTAATGTGGATGCTATTCGGCTTGTGGAAAGCTACACGCGTTATCGAGAGCGATCGCCAGCCTCTCTTTCAATCGAGATCGAGTCCACATTGTATAGCTTGATTCGCCCTGCAGTGCTATCGCTCTTTTGTACAGCGGCTACTCCAATAAGAGAGAGTCCATATCCTCGGGCCGTTATTGAATTCACATCCGGCTGTAGCTTCGCGAGAGCAAAGTTCGAGCTCATTGACCCGACCGACGCATTCCGATTCCCTGGCCTCGTGTGAAAAACATCGATATTACAAGTGCACTGAAAATAGGCTATACTGGAAGCGAGTAGGAGATTGTACTTGCTCCTAATAATATATTTGCAGCAGGTAGACGGAAATTTGTATCTTTGAATTGAATCTAAATTTGACACATTTGGCTGTTTATTAGCCATAAAACCCCAAATGAATTGATAACTTTATTTAACAAAAAAAACCAAAACCATGTAGTTTCACCTCGGAGTCCACTGGGAAATCTTTGCAAAGTCCCACATGATTCCTATGTGGTTTCTATGAGATACCACGTGGGAACTATATGGAAACCACGTGAGACTTTTTACGTGATGGATTTTCTCTTTCCTGCAATAAATTTCGACGTGAAACAAATTTTTTGAATCAAAGCATGCCCTTTTTCCAGTGTGATGCACTGCGGGAAGACACACGAATCACACGCAGTCCCGTTGGTTTTATCTCGACAGCCAGCCGCGCGAGAAGTATTTCGTTCGATCAATCTATATTAGGTTCCTCCGCGCTGTGAAGAAAAGTGAGAACAATTGGGTCCGAAAGCACACGAGGCACAGGTATGCAGGCGACTCAAAAACAAAGTAAGAATAAGCTGCAGCAGGGACCTTATGCACATTATATACTCCGCAGGGCTTTGCTCGTTGCATAATCAGCTGCGCGAGAGTCTTTTTTGCGGTGGAGGCATCCTCTTAAAGCAGCTGGCGTCGTTGTAAATCGTAAGTAAGGCTGCGCGCGGAGGCTGGAATATCTCCCACAGCCGTGGAATTTCGTCGTGGTCGAGGACTATTTGCTTTTTTCGCCGGCCCGCTCCCCCCTCTCTATAATGTATACCACAGAGAGAAAGAGCAGCAGCGAGGAGACCAGGTACACGGGTAGTTCGAAGACGAGTACACACAGTGTGCAGGGCCTCTCGCGGTGCGCGTTGTTCGGCTGCAGGCGCTAACGAAGCCAACACACATATATACATACACTGGCCACCTTCACACCCGACACCCCCCAAAGCCCATATCGTGGCGCACGAGTGAGAGTACTTTGGTTAGAGGTGCGGGTCCGTGTACGTCTGGAGCAGCAGCAGCAGCAGTCGGTAGCTGCGCTTGGCCGCTTCGTAAAATGTAAATTGATCGAAGCAGCGTTCATTAATTAGTCGCGAGGAAGGTATGTTCCCTCGAGGCCATTCCTTGTGTGCATATGTGTGTGTGTGTGTGTATATATATGTTTGCGAACGCGCACTCTCTCGGCTTTTCACTCGAGGTGGTCGCTGGAAATCATTGCGGAGAGTAGGTGTTTCCGCGCACTCGTTCCTTTTTTCCTTGCTTTCCTGAACATCCGCGTGCGCCCCCCGAAAGCAGAGTATGGGTCCTCGCGCGGTCGATAATTGTTGGGACGCTCGTGCGGCTGAAGCAGAACACGACGAGAAGAGAGAGAGAGAGAGAGAGAGAGAGAGAGAGAGAAAAAGGAAGCTGCTGCTGCTGGGACCTCGCGACGAGTCACGCGCATATTCATGCGCCGCTAATTGAATGATATATTGCGACGACGAGCGCATGCCCGGAAATCATTTGTATTTTCTGCAGCGCCGCGGCCCCTTTAGCGCCTCGCCGAGTCTTGTCCGACTTTATGGCTGACGAGCATTGTTTATGCAAAATAAGTGCTTTTCCCCGCACCATTACAATATGCACGCGCAAATTGCGCGCCAACCGCCTTTTCCTTTTACACGCGCACACACTGCAGCTTTTAATTAAGAACCTTTAATTGAGAAGAAAACAGGACGCCGCCGCAGCCTCTATACTATATACGCGCAGCTTTCCTTTTCGCTGAATCGTTGAATTTCAATTATAACAGAGAGAAATAAAATTAAAGCCCCGCTCCTTTTTTTTCCTCAAATTTATTTCAATTAATCAGTCCGGAAGAATGTTGCTCGATACGCGTAAAATACACGCGCAGGCGCATCCTGGAGCTCTCGAGAGCGCAGACGCGACCGACGATGTCATTTAATCCGCCGGAGACATTCGAGCGGCTCGGGCTTCATTTTGCGGTTCGCACGCAGCCGGACAGACGGAGAAACTCTCGCCGCACTCTCGGGGTTGTTGGACTACCTCGCTGAATTTTCGCCAACTCGTTAGTCGGTTTGGAAAAGTCCTCGTTATTCTCCGCAACTTCATTTCCCATCCGCGTTTGCCGAGAGCTGAAATTGCCATAAGCTTCTTTGCGTAATCATCTGTCGTTTTGCGGTATCGGCCTGCATATAATACTGCTGAGAATTTAATTAGAAAGCTCGTTTCGTTTTCCCCGCGCACGGAAAATAAAAGCAGCAAGAAGTTGAAGGATGTGTGCATAACACAAGAAAGAGATATTTCCTATATTAATTAGTGAGTGTTTATGCAAGAGAAAAATGTTGCGTTCGTTGGCAGTGCGGATCGATGAAATCGAGCGCAGAGCTTGATACAAGGAGCGAGGTAAAAAGCAGCGAAGGAGACTTTTTGCTCGTGCGAGTTATCCGGCGAGTGTCGAAAACAAGGCTACGCTATATATACACAGCAAGGAGGAGCGCAATACATTTGCTTCAAGTCACAGCGTCCGGAGTATATATACGGCTACGTGCGTCGTGGGCCGTCAGCGAGTGTCGACTTTCGTCGTGTTGCAGGCCGAGAGAGAAAGAGAGAGAACGTAGATTGCATTTGCGGTCGGGCATAAAACATTCGCGCTGAGGCATAGGCTTTTTTGGCCGCGTCGTTACCTCATTTCGCGGCGGCGGCGGCTGTGCGCGAGCGCGTACAAAGCTGAGAGAGTCAGTGCAGCAGCAGCAGCAGGAGGCGAAAGGAGAGCTTTTACGGTCGGAGCGTGCGATTAAAGTTTTTGCAATGCGCCGAGCGTCAGGGTATGTGTGTGTGTGTGTGTTTGTGCGGAAGAAGGCGTTCAAAGCCACAACCGCTCGGCCTAGGCCAACTCACATATGTGCCTGCGGCGAATGATGCTGCAAATAATCGAGAAATGAGCAAGTCGACGGTTAATCATCGCTTTGCTGAGAACTGCGCGAAAAGCATTGATTAATTCGGCTGTCGTCTACTACACTATCTCTCGGTAAAATCTCGAGCAGCGCATAAAGAATCGAAGAAACGAGCATCAGCCGAAATATCTCTCTCGACAGAAAGAGCAACGGCGGCGCGGTGCGCATGTAGCGTATAATCAAAATTTCGCCGCAAAGAGTCCGTTTAAACGGCTGGTTTCTATCGTGCTTTTTCGATATTTACGGTATGCGCTGCAGGTACCGGGCGCTGATCGAATCGACCGAACCTTTGACGCTCTTTACGAGCCACTCCGAAATACTCGGTAGCTCCGTATTTTGCGAGTTTTATCGGACGGCGCGATGTTCTCCCTCTTCCTTTTTCTTCTTCTTCTGCTGCTGCTGCTGCTGCTGGGAGATCCCTTGCCGATCTGTCGCGAAAACTCGCAGCATTGCGTTTCTCCTTCTCTCCGCGGCTCTCGGAATTTCCGAGGACGAGCCAAACGCGCGAGGAAACATCGGTATCGGCTCTTTTTTTCATCCAGCTTTTTCCATCAATGGTCCCATTCACGTTTAGGTTTCTGCATCTCGAGCCGGAGTCTGATCGACCCAACTGAAAATAATTTTCGAGTACAAAGAGCAGAGATGCAAATTCGCGATCGGATCGCAGGCGAGAGCGTTGCGCGAGATAAAAACATTGAAATCATCGCCTCGCGCAGAGGGCTCGGAGGCAGCTCTCAAGTCTTGATTCATTCGGACGTCTCGCGATTGCCAGCTAATTCCCGGTTTTGGCCTTTAAATCATCTTTACGGCCGAGCCGTTAATGGAAGAGGGCGAGACAAAGATTCGCGCCTCTCGCTCTTCGCGAGTGGGAAGAGCTGCAGAGAGGGAGGGAGAGAGTGAGAAGCCGTTCTCGGTGGCTCACCTCTCCAGCTATCTAATCTCGCGGTCGATCTATCCTCTTTCTTTCTCGGTCCGCGGAGCTTCTTCACGACTGTAGCTCCCTGCTTGGAAAAGCTCTGCTAGAGGGGCGGAGGCCGCCGCGGCATCACGACACCCGCCGCTGCAGCAGCAGCAGCAGCTTCTATTCTCTCGGCGCGAGACTAGAGCAGCTCTCTCTCGAGAGTGAGAGAGGCGAGACCAGCCGCGGTAATAAATTATTATCGCATGCCGATAAGGAATGTTGATGGGCCGAGGCGATATGCGAAGAGAGCGAGAGCTGCTGCTTCGAGAGAGTATAGTTACTCTGCGCTAATAGACTCGTCCTCTGCTAAGGTGTCGTATACTGGAAGCTCGCGAGCCGCTACTCTGCTGATTGACGTCGCGCCAATGGCTTTTAGCCACTTTTTGTCTCTGTGAAACTGATGAGGCTTCCTTTAAACGATACGAACCAGCAGTTTCTTGCTCATCAATCTATACTTGTTGTACTTATATATAGCGTCTGACCGTAGCCGGCCGCTTTCTACTTTTCGACGCTAGTTTCGAATTTCTCGCTTGACAAAAGATTGATTTTTCCGATTGGGAGATTAGTCGCTTCCGTTCCGGTGGTATTAGAGACAACGAGACACTCGGAACGGTATTTTAGTGACTCCAGTCCACCCACACGCGCGACGCGCACGACTCCGCAGCTCTGAAGAGGTATCATTAGTCGGAAAGTTGCGGGGCGCAAGCACGCGTTTACGCGAAATTATAAACTCGCTCGCCGGCGTATAGTCAGAGTTATCGGCCATTCGGCAGTCCCGAATAGACGTTAAGTGGAGGCTTAATTGAAACGTGAATTTTAAACGAAGCCGGCACGAAAACGGGTATCGGTCCGGTCTCTCTATCTCCCCTGCGCTCTCCCTCTCTCTTCTTTCTCCTCTCCACCTCGGCTCCTCTTCACTGTACAAATCTTTCTCGGCTTTCGGCCGTATACCCATACGTGAGTGTCGAAATCGAGACGCCGACGACGGTACCGTTCGCCTCATCCCCGAGCTGAATCAAATTACGATAAGTATTTTCTAGCGCTCCAAACTTTCTGTCGTCTATTACACACATAAATATATACTACAGCTCGTTCGCATACATTAGACGTTGCTAGCGGGATTAATTTATTCATATTTTTTGCGCGACGTTTCGTAAGAAGGATCTTGACTCTCGCGGGAACTTGATACCTAATACTTGATTAATTTTTCTAGCCTCTTGTCCACATTAATTTTCGGTCTCGGGATGTCACTGATTTTTCACGGAATAGATATAGCGATTTCCAGCGTCGCTCTCAATCCGGTATAATCTTCCGAGCGGTCTTGATCTTACGTATAAACTAAGCAGTTTGAATCCAATTATACTGTGCGTAAAAAGAACAAAAAAAATTATAAACAATCGACGGCGGTGGCTTTGCCGCGCAGGCAATCAGACATAACACGCGCTCACGTTGCCGATCGAGCAACGCCTCCGGCGGGCAGAACCTGCACGCGGGATATTTCGGTGTCGATGCCCGACTCTCGCGATTCTCGCATTTCTCGCGAACGCCTCTCTCTCTCTTGCTGCGGCTGTTATTGCGTCTACGTGCGGCGAATCAGCGGCGTCTGACCTCATCAGTCATGATCCGCTGGCTCGACCTGTATTATTGTTGTTTCTCTCCTTTTCTCTCTCTCTCTCTCTCTCGCACCTTCCTTCAAATTTCAAATAAGCCCCGAGTCACGATCGCGAGGATCGCTTTTTTTTCTTTGACGCCTCGGTCCGTCCTCTGATGTGCTGCGCGCACGGGATATGCCTTTTGTTCTTGGCGTTATAACGTCGCGCCATTCACACATGCTGCTGCAGAGAGAATGGATTTGTTGTGTACATTGATCGGCCGAGAGATACAGCGGGTTTTTTTTAACCCAGTCATCCAGCCCCGAATACTCGTTTCTATTTAATAATCCTTTGTGTATTCTCGAATTCCGAGATTAATTAATCGATTGATTTCATTAGCGAGGCAATATCAGGCGTTACATACAGCTCGAGGCTTGCAAGCGGCATATCTCATCGCTCGAACAAACACTGGCTCGCCGAATTTTTAAACGCCCGTCCTACCGGTCAATTTATCCTGAAAATGCCTCCCACAAAAGCTCTTTCATTATAACCGCATGCCACACGTGCGCGATAACATAGAAGCGCATACGTATACTGCATCATCAGGCGCGCGTTAAAGTACGCGTGTAGCAACACGTGTATAAGCGAGGAACTCGATCCAAAGTCGCGGCCGCGTATGTAAGGTCGCGCGGTGCTCTGATGCTCCGCAGCCGCATGATTAACAGCGACTTATAACTGCAATTAATCGCCGATAGCCTCTTGCTCTCTCTTTCTCCCTCGCATCTGAGTAATAGGCCTCGATAATCTACATTACGGCGCGCCGCTGTAAATCACCTTTTTAACGATCGTTCCAGCTCGGGGGCAGCGATATCTGCGCGCTCTCCGTAGTAGTAGTAGTAGTAGCGTGAAATCTCTTATTCGCCGACGAACGCACGCGCGCGTATGCGATTGTTAATATTCGACGATCGGTATAACAGTCCTTCATTTGGCTTATCTGTCTTCTCGCCGAGAGCGCGATCTCTCGAGCTAGTCTCTCTCTCTCTCTCGGCGCGCGCGATCGATCTCTGTCTCGTTGAGAGGCGTCATGGGAGCCCGAGGCGGCGCTTCCTCGCTATATGGATTTCGGCACGCTCGCACTGTTTCACGATGACGCGGGAGAAAAAAGGCGGCCGAGTGAGCAACTCGTCGCCTCATCACTTGACGAATTCTGTTTACGCTACTAAATCAATCCTCCTGTCACTTTTTTCCGCCGCGCTGTACTATGAATATTTATTATTTATCTGAACCACAGCTGTGTATGGGAACTCTGTGGATTCTTGTTATTATCAGTGTACGGAATAAAATATCCTATAATCACTGTGTATAGCGCGATTGTTTGCACACAGTATAGTCAGTATCGCTTAATTACATCGCGGCGGAGTAAACGATACTTGTATACTTACATATTAATTATATGCGCTATGAGCCCTTTCTCGAGCGTTCTATCTCGACGAGCCCATACACAGGCAAACGGCAGGCAGGCACGCGAGAAAGTGCTTTCCGAGCGATTGAAATACCGCGGCGAGGATTGATTTACTCTTGCTCCTCTCGATATGCGTGCCGTCAAATTATTTAGCGCGCGAGGAAAATTGCATTTTAAACGGATAGCCGCCGCGTGTATCTATAGCCGTGTTTTCGCTGCAGACGCGCGCGAGAGAGAGGAATTCAGCTGATTAAGCGATTGTGTAAATAAATGACTACATCTGGCGTGTATATACACTACCGATGCAGACGAAAGAGAAGCGAGAGCAAGTACACAGCGAAATAAAAAGTTCAAGAGCTTTGTTGTCCGAGAGAATATAGGTATACGTACACGCAGTCGTCGGGCGCCTGGCATGAATGGCACGTGTGACAAAGTGACAAGTGGACGGGACACGCGCGCTCGCGCTCGCGGCGAATGCAGCGCGTGTCAGAAAGAGCGAGAGAAAGAGACTGTGCGCAGCACACGCGCTTTCGAGAGGCGAAACTATGCGCTCAGTCACTGCGTCGGATCGGCCCCCTGAGACGAGAGCTTATATATACCTATATACATACTTTCTTCTTTCATCTCGATTCGTATCTCGCGCTGCGAGAAGAGACGCACCGCCGCAGTCTGACTGACACTTTTTAACACTTTCCCGCGCTCGCGCGCATTGATGAACTGTGTAAGCGCGTTTTAGCATTTTTTACGGCTCGTTTACGCTCGTAAATTTAATGCGCTGTATAGTTATTTCAATCAACGATCGACGATTAGCCGTCTCGTAAAAATGAGCCGGGTAAATTTATTTAGCGATTTATTGGAAATTTCGTAACGACAAGTCGTTTAATTACCGCTACAACGGATATCAAGCGAATCCCGCGCTCAGGTTTTCTCACGGACACACGCTACAGCTACAGCAGCAGAAGTCACGCGTGATTAATATTAACAGCGCTTGCTACATTGCGTTTCGGATCGCGAGAGACACGCTCTCGCGTATGTATACACACATCGCGAGCAAGATCGAGTTATAAAATACACGGCTCCGCCAGCGCGTATTCAATAAAATTGGAAAATTGACAAACGATCCAGTTAATAATTATAGGCCTACTCCCTTTCACTCGGAGTTCGCGGCATCATAATTTCGCATATTTCACGGTCGCCGCACCGCCCCGCGCGCTGCATCCGCACAGTTGCGCCGCTATATATCGCCAACTCGGACTGCGCCTTTAATTACAACCAGATAGCTAGAATCAAGGCCGCCACGCGTTTACGCCGATTCCGCGGTGCATCGTGCGCAGCAACTTCGGTTCACATTGTATGAACATTCTCTTCGCGAGGGCTATATTTGACAAAGTACCACCTCCTCGGTGCAGCAGGAAAACCCGTTCCCCGGCCGCCGGCAAAAATGCCGCGGCGAGCTTTTTCCCCAGCGACGAAATACGCGCTTCGTAAATAGACAGCGCAGCGATGACTCTCCCTCGCGCTAAAAGTGAGAGCAAGCTGGGAGGCCGCTCGCGCGCGCGCATAAGTTAGCCGCGGCTCGCACGCGGCGTGCAGTGACGGATGGACAAGCTCAGGGCGGCGGCGCTGCTGGGACGCTCGGCGCTCTCGTCTCGTTACATATAGCAGCGCTAAGCTACGAGGCTGACTTGATTTGCGCGCTTGTCGGCGCACTGATGGCCGCCGCCGCAGACCGAAAGCGAGAATTTAGCCGGTGGCGCTTTTTCCAGCCCGAGCTACTAGTACGTACTATGGAGTCCCCTCGATAAAAGCGTCGCCTCTATATCGCGTGCGCGCACCCGATTTATGCCTTCCGCGGCGGCTGTGACGCGCGGAGCCTCTAATAATTACCGCCGAGCTCCGAGATATATACTGCCAAGCGCACGATGAAGCATCTGGTCGTCCTGAGCTGTGCACTGATTTTCGCACGGCTGCATCGCTCGATATAGCGTTGATAATAATGATACTTTTGAAAATTAATCGATCGGGCGTTGAGTATATACAACACGATCAAAGGAGTTCAAGGAGCTTCAGAAGTGGAGGCAGAGAGTACACTAGACAGCTGTGGGTCATAGGTGCAGTCGGTCATAAAGTCATGCTCGTTGAGCGACGGAAGGTGTCTGAAACGCTCCGGTCGCTGGGGAACGACGGCTCCACAGCCTCGTTAATCACGTTCGCAGCTACAGCCGCCGCACGTAACCGCCGCACTCGAGTGCGTGATAGCTCGATAAGTGGAGATAGCTCGCGCTGAAGCAACAATGTCTCAAGGCTCGCGCAATCATCATCGCAGAAGCGGTCCCACGTCTCGCTCTCCAGCGCAGTATGCAGATCGTAGCGCCGTTATATGTGATGTTGCGAGATGAGGGACGTCGCCGCAGCGGAAAGCGTTTCGACTCTTGCTCGCAATCTTTTCTCTCATCTCCTCGACTATATCCTCCCTTTTTTCCCTCCGCTCGTAACTCTTTAGCTTCTTTTAAACTCGCTCGCTCAGCCGCAAACGTCCTCTCTCTCTCTCTCTGCTTTATATAGCTGCAGCAGCTCTCGTTTCTTTGACTGCATCGCAGCTACGGGGCCCACGCCTGCAGAAATTTTCATCCCCTCTCTCTGTGCTATCTCGAGTTTGTTCGTTATTAACTTGGCGCGCTATCTCCACGGGGGAATCTTTATGCTGCCGGTTTTAGGTAGCTACTCGAATGAAGACGCGTGAATCTTTGTACTTCAGTCGCTCGAAAATACGTGCTGCGGCGACGCGCGGAATGCCGAGGAAAAAAACGCCGGTGGCGGGGGAAGTCATTTTGAGTAATATCGTAACGACGCATCGGTGCACCTTTGGTCAAGTTATTATGTCCCCTCTGCAGCAGCAGCTGAGCGTGGAGATCGATCCTCCAATCGTAGGACGAACTGCAATGGCGCGGCCCCTGAGAAGCAGAGTGCGCACTATACTCGCTTCCGTATATACATACCGAACGGACAGAATGAGAGTTTGCGCAAGATGCAATATGCCTTTTTTGCGATAACATTTGGAGCAAATTTTAAATAATGATCGTCTTTTTATCGGCCGCATTCCCGGCGTATCAGCGGCCGCCGATGACTGGCGTGAGTATAAAGAGCGCGAGAGGAGGGGGGAGAAAAGACTCGCCGGTCAGGCTCTCTCTGGGCCGAGTTAATGAGATCACGCGTAACCGAAAATTGCAGTCGGTCGTTTTATTTTATTGGACCAACCAAACCCCCCCGTCGCTGCAGCGGATGCGCGTGTATGCAGCTGCGTTGGAATAGCGATGATGCCTTGACTTTGAATAAATTATCCGGCGAAAACTACGTCATTTCGCGGCGCAGCTACTCCGATATGCCCCCTAATGATAGGTATCGGAGATGATGATTCCGCGATAGTAGCGTTCGCTCGAAACTATTCCGCCACCGAGTTATAAGAAAAGCTGGCGCATCCTGTCCGCCGGGCAAACATTCGATTTACTTTTACGACTTTTTCGCGGAGTATAGTAGTAAACGCGCGCAAGACCGACGCAAAAAAAGAGAGACAGGAGTTGCTTGAAACTCTCTGCTTGAACGATGAGAAAAAAGGCGAGCAGCAGTCGCAGCGAATTCCCGTGGAAACAATAAGATAGCTGCGGCAAAAATGACACAAAAGGGGACGATAGCTCTACTGATGATGAGAAGAGAGACTTGTCGCCGCTGCCGAGATGCACCCTCTTCGCGCAACTCGTAAAAGCTCGGCGTAATCGTTTCCCCGCTGCGAATGGCGTCTTCTTCTTTCTCGTGAGATCGGCCACTCTCCTACGACCTTCTGTCGCGCCGCCGCATTATGTTCTCGAGACGCGCGATTATTATTATACGCGCATCCCCCTCGTCGTTCGCCGCGATTTTCGAGAGAAAATGACGGGAGCGCGCCATATATGATATGCGCATCAGCAGAGGCTAATTGCGCTCGTTATATGCGCTGCGAACTTTGAATTAATGCTCCTTCGATTCTCTTCCTTTCTTCGAGAAAGGACTGCTCTGGAATTCGATTGCGCAATCCTCGAAAAAGAATGCCGGACACACACGCGCGCGCTTTGTTTATCCGCGTCCAGAGGCGCCTCGGGGCCTGCAATGCGAACGAGGTGGTAGCGGCCTGTTGCCCGGCGATGCAGCTCGCAGCGTGTTATTAAGGCGACCAACCGGTGTGACGTTTCAGCCAATGCGGGACGACGACTGCCGAGCAAATCGAGGGGGCTGTGCGGTCGCGGAGCCGAATTTCGTTTCCGGCATTACTGCAGCTCGGCACCGGGGAATGGCTTTCCTGCGAACTGCACTTCCGATAATCTGTTCCGGGAAGCGGGGCAACGCGTTCGATAAAAAAATTGTCGCAAAAGCAGCGGAGCCGGCCAAGAACAACAGCGGCAGCGGCGGCAACGGGGAGAGAAAATACGCGCTCGGCTGCGCACCCTATAAAAATCCCTGCTTTTCGTGGAATCGCCAGAGTTTACCGCGAGTTCCAATCACGGCTCTAATTGCGCGCCGCCGCGGCTCTCTCGGTGTGCATCGGTATATAGCTGCGCGCAGCAGGAGAGAGAGAGAGAAAGGATCGCTGATGCGCTGCTTTGGAAGCGGGGACTTAGTAGCTCACGGGGATCGAGCTCACTGGGATATATGCTGCTGCAGGGTAATGACGACCGGAGGACCGGGAGGCTCTCCCTCTCTCGGCCGCTCGTCAAAGACAATTTACGAGAGCAAAGTGGGTCATAAATGTAATTATGGCTGGAATTATGATTATAGAGCTACTCGCGCCAAAAAAGGCTGCAGCCCACGACTGTGTGTATGTATACTGCAGCTGCGAGCGAGAATAGCTTTTACTAACGGATAACTCGCGAAAAGAAGAACAAAGTGAAATTACACGGGGGGCCGGCTCTTTAGACAATGTTCGCGATGATAGTCTAATTGTTTTATTCCCTTTTCTCGTTTATACGAGTGCGCTCGCGCGCGCGGCTTTATCGCCGCTGAAATATTAGTGCTCGTGTAATGTGAATTAATGAATTTAATGATTGTACTTAATACTCCGGCTTGTGTGTGTGTGTGATTGATAAAATCGTGAGTGAAAGGCCTGTTTAAGTGATGCATGCGCGGCTCCGGCGCGTTAAATAATAATAAGAGCCGATCGCCGGCGCGGAGCATGACGAATCGATCACCGATAGATCCCCGCATCGATTGACGTTATACAAATGATAATAATCCCTCTGTCATGAGACTCTCGAGCTAAAGTAATTGCATCTCGTATTCCCGAGCGGGAGGATCCTTTATATTATCCCGGGCAGCAGCAGCGAGTGAAGAAAAATGCCGCGCATTCTCCCGAGATATTTCGTACCGACAATTCGATTACTGGAATTACGATTCTGAATTCTCTGCGTCGGCCCGGCATTTTTGCGCAGTTTCGCTATTTATACCTGCTCGATCTCGAAAGGGGAAATATAGCTGCTCGAGTAAGTGAGTATAAGTACGAATCCGCATCAAACTCTCTCCATCACTCGGATGAATCTTGGCTGAATAATGCGCGTTCCCTCGCGCGCTCGCGCGCAGCATTTAAATATAAGCCTTTGTTTATGGAGTCGGGATTCCCGGCTGTGTGCAGCGTGCTGCAGATTGAATTACATAAGTTGAGCCCCCAGCGTGCAATGCGAAGCCCTCAATCGCGCCTCGATCTGCAGTAGCGGCTATATAGCTCGCAGGCGCCGCGACACGCTCAAGTTCGAAGTTGCAGGCGTCGCTCTCCTCCCCGCGCGGCTCCCCCTCTGTGTATCTATATACCACTGCGATGGCGCACGAAAAGGTGCACTGCACGCGGTAGCTCTCTCACGAGCGAGCTGCGGAGAAAAAGAAACGTATCGGCCATGCAGAACAAAGCTCCCGGAGCCGCGACTCTCTCTCTCTCTCTCTCTCTTGCAACGTCTGTCCTTGTTATTCGCATGGCGGAGGCCACCTTTAATTCCATTTATCGATTCGGCATTTTTCGCGATCGCGGCATACATTAGGCTTTAGCTCTCGCTCGCGTTGCAACACGTAGCTTATGCGCGCTCGCGGATATACGGTTAGCCCGATGTTTCATTCATGAGACATAAAGCCCTCCCCGACTGCAGCGGGCCCTCTCTCTCTACTCTTTCTCTCGCTATACTGCGCACTGCTGCAGAGAGAGAGAGAGAGACGGAGAAGCAGAAAAAGTCGGCTGGACGTAAACAGCTGCACACGCGCGATTTCAGCAGCAGTCACTTCCTCGATCTTTAGCGCGTGTGAATTCTCCTGTGCGAGTGAAAACAAATGCAAACTCTGCCCGTTCCACGGCACAAGCACTTCTATATCTTTCGCAATCGCTCCAGAAACGACTCTCGCGGCTGCAGCAGATTTTTGAATATTTGCTTCGTCGGCCAGCTGTCTGCGTCTACTGGCTCTATGAAATTGCAAATCCGAGTCATTACACTCACACAGGCTCATTTATGCGCAATTAAAACTTTTGACTGCACAATTTGTCCCGGGTATATGCGCGAGTATGCACAGGAGGATCGGAGAAAAAGAGCTAAAACGGAGCCGAGAGACTGTACAAGAAACGACGCTTAAGCAAATAAGGACAAGTAGCTGAAGGACATGGGAGGAGAGCGAGTGTATAAGGAGAGAGGGCGAGAGGGACGTGTATCGCTTTTTACACCCGGATAGTCATTAGTCGCACCATAGGCGCGCGCTTTGCCGTCGTCCTGCTGTGCTGCTGCAGCGAGAGCACACCGTGCATCTGGGCTTTACGTAATCCCGACACCGCAGTCATTCTCGCTCTCGACATTACGAGAAACTCACCGGCGCACTGGATTTATCTCGAAAAGGACAATGCTTTTTGCGCGCCGCGATTATTCGTGCATCACGATTAATAGGAGAACGCTCCGTGTCTGCCTACTACTGCCGTCCGATATATACACAACTGCCTCTTCGGGGGGAAATTGTCGTCGTTTTAATGAAATAGCTTTCGTCACGCTGTCGACGGCTGTATATGCCTTGGCGCGCTCAGTGTGATTTTAGAAGCCCGAAATTAGCATAAAGGGTTGGCGCGCATGCTAAGCAGAGCCCCGCCGCGAACAAAGATCTCCAGTTTTTTAGAAACTATAGCTGCTACTGCTGATTCGACTCTTATGTATCGCTTGATCGAACTATACGAGACACCGCACGTAACTGATTTCTTCGCGCCGCGCGTTACGTCAGCGAACGTAAATTTAGACGTCGTCTCCTCGCCGCGGCTGCATTGTTCTATAATAATACTGCAGATATTGCGCCAGAAAACGGACTCTGAGCTCGCATTGAATATTTCGCAGCAGCTCCTCTCTCGGAATATGTTACACGTATTTATGCAGTGCACGCGCGGCGGCGATTTCGAAAAATGAAGACGTATACACACGCTAGTAAGAAATCTCCTGCGATATAAACACTGGGGGTAGACGCCGCGAGAGGGCAGCTAAAAATACAAAACTCGCGGATCATGCGAACCGTGGAACACGATTCTGCCGCCGAGAGAGGCTCTCTCGGCTTCTGCTGTATATAAATGATCGGCGCGAGCATAAATGCAGTATATGAATAAAGTTTATACTCTCGTGACGATACATATATGAAACAACTACCACGGCTCGCGAAAAGAGAGAGAAAGGAGGATAGTGCAATTGCCCGTTGTTCTCCGTCGATCTTTTTGTTTTCCCGCGTCCCCGAGCTTATCGGTGTTTGCATCGCGGGGATTCAATATCGAGCGGTCGGACATTCCAGCGGCGTCGGTGTAGAAGGTCGACTTGGGTATATACACTCTGACGTGTCTCAGGCTGCGTCAGTTACATATAAGCTTTATGCAAAGCAGCTGCGAAAGGAGATAATAATGACCGCGAGCTTGAAAAGGGCTTATTTGTGTATACGCTCGCAATGCGATCTGAAAAGAGCTTCCGCGTCTGAAAAGGCGAGGCGACTGCGAGAAAGACGTTGGAATACAGCCTCGATGAATCGGCTGCTAAGGGAAAACTCCGAGCGCCGCTGCAGCGGTGACGGCGATTGACTCATTTGCATGCGCCAAATCCAAACTTAGGCAGGGCCGAAAGCGGACACCCTTAGCTGCCCCTGCAGTAAGTACATACCGTTATGATATATACACCGCTTGCTAATACCCGACTTGCATTCCGCATGCTACTACACGTCGATATTTTCCGTTCGCTATACGTGTATTCCTATGTATACCGTGTTTTAGCCGAGCAAAAGAAAGGCTGAATGTGCGGTTTGCCAGAGCGACGATTCCCACACAGGCTATACTCGAGCTGGAGCCAGGGCTTTTTCACAGCTCGCGCTTTTTGACTCGTTCGCGCGCTTTGTAATAACGTGTACTTATGTCCGTAGCAGCTGGAATTCCTAAAAATTTTTACTTCCACTCGCGCGTACACACTGTATACCTGCGGTTTCGATGATTTTTCGAGCGAAAAAGAAGATTGCCGTACTCGCAGCGCTCGGATGCATCATCAACATTTGGAGAAAATTAACGCCGTGGCCCACAAGCTGCGCCCGGGCGTGTATTATTTCGGACGAAAGGGACGACTGTGTCTTAGTCGCCAATGATTTTTCTCGCAATTTTCGTTTATATAAATTACACGGCGTGCAGCGGGCTACAAAAACCTTTTCCTCGTTCTTCGGTGATTACCCGAAGAAGAAAAAATGCTAGTACACAATGTGCGGTAACTCACGCCAGCCAGGATGATCAGTCCGTTATTAAATTTGCTCATTATCAGCACTGACGGGGAAAAAAGGCCGACACAACAGAGAGAGAGAGAGAGAGAGAGACCTGACCTACTCGGCCTCTGGAATTCCTGAAGGTAATAGTTGATTCGCGCGCAGCACAAAGCCTATTATTAGCATTATTACAGTAACCGCGCGAGCTTAAAGCGTCAAAAGGAGGGAAAATCCTGTGTCGTGAAAAGGAAATTTTTCTCTCTCTCTCCACAGCGCAACGAGCTAACGGCACAGCAGCAGCAGCAGCTTTCTATACGGTCTAACGGGTATCTCCTCGCGTTTTGAGCCGCAGCCGAGTGTATATGAATTCCAGCCGGGTTCAATCTCGAGAGCGTCAGTTTTCGAATCACGCTCGCATCGATCAAACAATGTGCGCAGTGATAAAGTCTCCGGCGGCGGCCTGAAAATTTTTCCCCCGAGAGTCGGACATAATTGCGGGGCTTTACATAATCGCGAATCGGAGATTCGGGGGCGAGGAAGCGTGAAACGCGAGATTCATGGCGTCCTTGCTCGTCGATTCATCACAGAGCTGATATGTCTCTCGCCGGCGGTCCCGGCGCGTCCGAATAATCGCTCGCAGCTCTCTCTCTCTCTCTCTCTCTCTCGTACACGTAGGCTATCGAGCATCTGAGCTAGTGAGAGAGAGGAAAAGAGCTGCCTTTTCTCTAGTGAGCGCAGAGCGGCGAGAAACTCGATCCAATCTGCGCGAAGGGATCTATGTAGAACGTGCAGCTCATTTGTCTACCGCGCTTACGCCGTGTGCTCGCTCGCTTCTCGCGGGCCCCTGTGTGTGCGCGCGATGTGTCTGACTCTTACACAGCGAGCGATTCGTCGTCGTCGTCGTTGTCGTGTGCAGAAACTCGAACTAGTCCTGACGACCCCTCTCGAGGAAAAATTTTCCAGCGACTATCACGCTCTCGTTACGTCAAACTGCAACTGTAGGTACCTACGTGTTTGTTGCATTTCGAAAAATTCGTTGATCAGCGATTACCGACCGACGAGCGATGCTTGTATACGGCTACAGTATATACAAAAGTGCCCGGCGGGGATAGAGGGATCCCCTCGAAATTCTCGACGCTGTCTCTGCAGTGCAGTTCTTTCAACGTCTGTTTCTGCGAGTCGGATGGGATGGAGTCCGCCTCCTCGTGCGGCCTCACAGCCCGCGGCTGCTTTAGCCACGGCAATGACTCTGCGGCGGCCGCGCGCATCCTCGTTTGTGGCCGTATTTTTTGCGAGCTGCAATCATTCGGCTCGAATTACGGCCAGGCCCCCATCAGAGTATGGTCCTCCGCTTAACGCGCGTGTATCTTTCGATATTGAGAACCTAGCCGCGCTGCCAGCAGCGTTTCGCGATGCTGCACATGCGCAGCAGAAAACAGGATGTAAACTTGTCTATGCAGACGAGTCACTATACTGTCGCACGCGTAAAGAAATTCGCGATCGAAAATGGAAGAAGGATTTCAAGGAAGAAATAAATATTTTTCAATTTCTGGCCGGCTCCTTATACTTACTCTCCGGGGAATTCGGGACTGCGAATGTTTCGCCAGCTCTGTGTCTCATCTTCGAAATTTCACGAGTCTCCTGGGCACGAAATGCCTATACTCCCCGGCCTACCAGCAGTCTCAGGGACACGGACATTTGTGATTGCGGTAATGACCTTTGATTATATAGCGCCCTCGATCCTCCTTCGGCCTTCTCATACTGAGAAGCTCGCTGCGGATGTTTTCTGCGGATTCGCCCTTTCTCTCTCTCTCTTCTCTTCTGCGCGTTGGTATGCCGCTGCCGCTGCTGCTGCTGTTGCTATGACTACCTGCGTATGTTTATGTGCGCAGCAGACGGATACGGCTGCCATCACTGCAGGCGCCTGAGCGCATTCCTCTATAGTATACACACATCTGCGACTACTGCTATATAATACGAAATAACGTACGCAGAATCATACTCACTTTTGCCGTCGTTGATGCAACACTCTGGTCTTTACGACGTCCGCAATACGCACATGCAGGTATACCGTTGCGCCTCGCAGATTTACGACCTTATCGCAAGTCCATTCGTATTTGACAACGGCTGAAAATACGATCTGCGAGTGTAGCATAATCCGCGCGCGCGCGCGCGCGCGCGAGGAGTAAAAAGAAGAACGTTCTCCTCTTGTATTCTTGCTGCTCTCGCCGGGTGACAAAGGGGAAGAGCAGTTCGAGCCTCTGTGCCGCCGATTGACGACCGACGCGTCTCAGGATTTTACGAGCGCGCATATAAGAATGAAAAAAAAACAACTCGCGCACTTTCGTCGAGTCGAGAGAGTGAGCGCGAGAGCGACCTTTGCACCGTTACGTGCCGTCGTATATACGAGACGAACGGTACCACTCGCTCGTCCCCTATATATACACACTCTGCGCCTATATATCCGCTTCTGCTGCATGTGTATACTATATATATAACGCACGCGTAATCTCCGCGCAGCTGCAGCCGCGGCAAAGTAATCCCAACTTTGCGCAGCTTCTCGCACGTACACACACGATATTTATCGGTCGCGGTAATTGAATCGTTCGTGCTAGACGATATCCGATCTAACACCCTTGTTTTCTTTCTGTTTCAGGTAAGCTTTGCCAAAGATACGCATCTCCCTCGCCTCCTCAACTTCTCGCATGCGCGCGCTCTCTCTCTCTGTGCCATTGCAGCGCGTCAACGAGTCTCTGATCATCTTCGAATGTGAGTACTGACGTGCAGTAGTCGATGTAAACTGATGGTTTAATTTGGAGGCTGTACAACACCGTTATCTTGAAGGGGATTATTTCGCTTGTCAAAGCAGTCTGTAATAGATTTATACGCGCCGATCGCAGTTCAGAGTGCGTCTGACTCCAGTCGGCTGTAACTACTAATCGGCCTGTAGCTACTGGTCGCTCGAATCAATTTCACGCACAGTAGGAGATTATACGCCAAACTCAGGGCGATTGATTTTCCGCGTAATCTTCGATACAAGCAATATGTACATAGATAATCGCAATAACATATCAGAAATTGCGCCATGAATTATCAGATAATGCAAAATTGCGATTGACATTTTCAGCGCGAAACGCACCTTTCACTGAAATGATAATTGAAAGAAATTGGCAAACATAGCCGGCGAGAGCGCGGCGGATAATTTATTCGGATCCGTTATCATGACTATTAATGAAGCATTGATCATAGGCTGAATAGTGCCGAGCACTCGGGCGCGCGGGACAATACAGCGCGAGCCGTGAGCGAGTTCTAATAGAGCCGGTCGACACGTACAGTTCGGTTTATTCATTCGTAAAAACTTTTATTATTTATGGCTTCGTGCGTTCGCGCGTAAGAAGTGACAGCCGCATATAAAGCCTTCGTAACCCCCAGCGCACTTGGCGAGTCCACGAGTAAGGTATACTACGCTATAGAGGTGCTATGCTAATGTAGCCGGTATTGTAGTACCTATGCTCTTTCGGCTCGAACGCTTCAATTTCTGATTAGCCAATCCTTTTATCGCGAGCAGTCACGGTTTATCGACGACGACTGGGTATTCAAAAACTCATTTATACTAAAAACGCGCACATATACCTATTTCGCTCGAGGAGAAAGAGACGTAGAGAAGAGAGTAGTCCCCCAGCAGTCCACGGATCGCGATTCTAATCTCGAAAAATGTCAATGAAGGGGGGAGAAAGAAAGAGAGAGAGAGATGTTATCTGGGAGGGACGGCCAACTTCCCTCGCGGCGCGACTTCTCGCGCGTTACGTAACTCCGAGCCGAACACATGGTTATATCGTATATGAGTTTGCAAGGCGAACGTGCAATGACCTTCCCTCGCAGCTGGAAACTCCGTTACACACTGCAGTATAGTGGCCGGTAGCGATTACGTCCGCCGGCCGAAGTCGTCCTTTATCAGGTTTCGCGGCCGGAAAATTTCGAAATATTATCTCGGCTCATATTATTTGCTGCAAAAGTCGCAATCGCGTTTATTCCGTTAGGTTAACTAGTCTGCTTTTGGTTGCGCATTATAAAAATTTCCCGTATTTACAAGCGCTGCAGTAGCATCGGAAGAAACACACACACACACATGGGCTTTGATCGTGCAAATAAGTGCTCGGGTGTAATATCACTTCCTGTCCACTCGGGAACAGGTATGCAGCAGCAGCAGCGAGGTATGGACCAGTTCTCGCGCTCTTTTTACGTCCTCGAGGCGTTCGCTCGACGACGTGTGCAGTATATAAGCGACGGCGGCGTCAACTCCGTGTTGCGTGTGCGGGCCGCGCAGCTACAATGCATGCTCGGCCGCGACCGTGAATGCGCATTGTATACGTCGAGACACTGCATAGATGTGTGCACCGAGGCTCCGCCGCCGACATACTTCTTATGCCGCCGCCACACTCTATATCCTTTGCTGCATGCACTCGCCGAGCTTAGACTTTGAGTGAATTCCGATGGGACTTTCGATAGCGCTCTCGCGAGCGTTTCCTCTCTCCCGCGCGCTATGGAATGCGAATCAGCGAAAACACCGGCGTCCTCATATATGTCGGGAATCTCGATTACAATCCCGCTTGAATATGCCGCTTTTTCAATTACACTCTTTGAAAGCGATTCTCGATCATTATACACGCGATGGCGCTTCGAGTAGTAACGGAATGCCCGGTCAGACGGGGGATAAATCCATCGACACCAGCGTCGATTTTCTTTATTACGCTGACAAGGAAGCTTTGTCTCGGCGGAAAATACGTCAAAGCTTGTCGTCGCCAGAGTCGTGAAGGAAGGGGGGTCCGCATCAGGATGATAGCGCGCGCGCGCGGACAGCAGATAGCTCGAAAGTGCAAGGAGGGGGGTGTATAGGGATACAGCTGGTTCTATAGAGGAGAAGAGAATGGCTTGAGTCGTTGGGTTTGTGGCGGCAGTAGCTAGGTGGCCAGTTAACGGCCGAGTGTCGTGTTTGCGCTGGCTCGTCGTAAAGCTGCCTTCGAGCGAGGGAACGCTGTCTGCCGCCGAGCGAGCGAGCGAGCGAGGATCAGCTCCGCGCGGCGTGGCCAGCTCTCAGCTATCTATATACATAGATATATGTGCTGCTGCCGTGGCAGTGCAGCTTCCGTGCATGCTCTTTCTCTTTCGCTTCTCTCTCCTCTCCTCTCGTGCTTCTCAGGCGCCGTCGGGCCGCCACCGCCATCCGCAAGTCGTGCACGTCGGACTTTTCTACTACTATAACGTCGAGCGCCGAGCGCACCGCAGATGAAGATGATCCCTCCGAGAGAGAGAGTTTCTAGCTACTTATTCTCAGACCTCTGCGCTTCGTCGCGAGCGCATTATGCTTTATCTCTCGGCTACTCGGCTTCGGGCCATTCTTATAAACTCTGTGTCCTGCGCTTAAATATCTATTTACATAGCGAGTGCGCTTATAGAATTACTCCTCAGCCGCGAAGACAATGTTACATTAGCTGCATCGAAAAGCACGAGGACGCAATGACCTTCCGACACTGCGCCAAGAATGCTCCATCATACCTTGGTATACCCCTGCACCGCAGCAGCATCTTGAAACAGCCCAAGCCGCGCCGTAGTAGGCGCTTTACTTTTTCTCGCGTAATTACCGCATACTTTCGCGCAGCGCAGCCTAGCTAAGCGGCGCTTCGCGGCTATGTAAAGTGCCGGCCGTAAACACACTTGAATATGCCGGCGGAATGCCTTTCCAAAGTTACGCCGTTTACACTGCGCTGCAAAAACCGAGAGAGAAAGATAAGATGAACTATATACATATACACACATACAGAACGGGAGCAGCACACAATGACGCGCGAGCGCGGCGGGTTCGTCGACTGACCGCGCGCGCCAGCGGCAGCCCGTAATATAGTTTGGAATGTTGTGTGTGATGCTGGCCGCGCATCAAGACAATTAGGATTGATACGCGTCGATAAATTAACCGAGAGCCCGAAGATTACCGGGCTTTTTTTTCCTTGACACCTCATTAGGGATTGGATTAAGGATATGAATTGGCCGCGCGAGCGCGGGCTTATTCCAAGTCATTAAAAATTAATCATGCCCCCATAATGACGCGCGTAATGCGTGGAAAAACGCTGAAACATTAGTCGATCGCAAGAAGCAAAGGACGCCAGCTAAAAAAGCCGAGAATTTTCCTCGAGATTATCATAATTGAAGTGAGAGAGGGAGACAGAGAGCGTAATGCGGCAGGTGCAAAGTCGCTGAAAAAGCGTGTTTACATCGCGCGTGGAGAAAAAGAAGGAGGAAGAAAAGCGGACTCGACGTGTCGACGAGCGGGAGAAAATGGTCAAAGGCTATTTTTGATAAAAAGACTCTCGGCGTGACAGGCGCGCGCTCTGCTGCTGCGTGCAAAAAGTCCAAATTCCCGACGTCTGTAAATTAAGGCAAAAAGCAGAGACGAAACAATTACTTTAGCGCCTTTTGTGAGGCAAAGTAGCACGCCTGTGCGTGTGTATGTGTGCGCAGCATATACCTATACATCTGCCTTACGACGCGTCGCATTTATCCTGAGCCCTCTCCCCTCGCGATCGCAGGAGCGAAGAGAGGAGAGAGAGAGAAAAGGAGAGCCCCGCGAGCGTTGCACGCCTGCACCGCCGTACACATTCCTAAGTATTTACGCTCGAGCCTCATCCCTCTCAGAAACTCTCTCTCGATGGCTTCGATTCGCCGCCGCTATATGCTCGTGTTCATTCTAAAACGCAAATATTCGAAGCGTAACAAAGGGGGCCGTTTGGAAGCTACTGTTAAAAAGTAGCAGATCGCTACCACCTGTGGATGTCAGTCAGTCAGTCAGTCAGTCAGTCAGTCGGAGCTGGCCGATGCGTGCGTGATCATTAGCCGGGCCGCAATTACGCGGCTCGTATCGCGTCCTCGTGTGAGATGCAGCAGCCGCTGCACGTGGAGCTCGAGGGGCATTCCGGGAATTCGCGCGCGCATATCATGAGCGAGGCTTCGAAATTTCGCGTCGCGAAAACACTTCCAGCTCGGGCCTTATCATCGTTTGCAATTTAAAAAGGGCCTCCTATACGCGGGTCACTCCGACGCGGCGCCTCATTATATGCCCCCCTTTTCGTATGTATCCTACACTGGCATTCTTGCCCGATTTGCGTATAAAATCGCCGGTTCTCCGAACAATTATAAATACTCGAAGAAGCGGCACTTCTTTTCTTCCCGTGCATATTTAGCAATAGCGAGCTCGTGTTTTATGTAAGCGAAGCGTATACGAATCTCCCCGAAAAGTAACTCTGCAAGAGCTGAATTGCTCGCCGTTTCCGCGAAAGAGCTCCTTTCGCGCGCGCACGTTTCTTACGACGGGCTTCCGAATAAAGCGGCGCGGTGCGCCTATCGAGAAAGAGAAAAGAAGAGTTGGCTCGCTCGATTTGAAAGTCATATTCGAACGAATTCCAGTATGACGTCGTTTTTGTCCCGAGCTCTTTCGACTTCGGAGAGCGAGGAGGACAAGTCCTGCGCGCGTGCTGCTCGTGCGAACGGGGGGAACCTGCTGCATGCAATGCGGGACTGGAGTAGGAGACAAAACAAGGGGGTATCCGAACGGTCTTTGAGGGAATGGCAACTTGGCCGATGGAAGTTTCTATCTCGATTGGATCAGTCGAAAGTTCAACTTGAAGTTGGGATCTGACAGACTGAAGCTGATATTGAGTGTAATAATAGCAAGTGGATATATCGACTAGACAGACTCTCATCTTTTTTTGCGTTCAACTCCGTGTGCAGAATTACATTTCCAGGTGAAAGCTGCAAAGCAAGCACGAGTAACATTATTAGATCATCAAACTCTGACAATTTCGGTACGGTTCACATGTCCTCCAGCTGCAGCAATCATAAATAATATTTGACATAGCGCCTGCACATAAAGTCAAGGAGAATCTGACGCGCGATTTGCATATACAGCAACGAAACAGTTACTCGGGAGACTGAGCACAGAAGAAGAAGAAGACGAAGAAGGTCTATTGTTTAATAATTAATAGAGAGAATCGACAATTAGACATTTTGCAAATGCGCCTTGGCGGCGGCGGCACGGGCTTTTGTAGCTGCACCGGAGAGCGAAGCTACACGTACGCGCGCCGGCGAGGATGGCCCGCGGCAAGTTGGACGCGATGCTGATTTCCATACGCCCTCTCTTCTGCACTGCAGCAGCGCGCTTGGCCCGTGCCGCTTCGCTCTCTCTCTCTCTCTCTATATATACCTATATACACGCGTATGGTAAGCCGCAACGCCAGAATTACTGAATATTTATACGCGCTCGAGCGGCGGTATTCGACGTTATGGACAATGAGTGCCTGTTTGCAAGCGCCGACTCTGCGCCCACGCGGCTGCGGCTTCGGCCGTACGTCCCACAAGAGCCTGCGAGGGCACTTCCTGCACGGCCGTTACCGCCGCCGCGACGACACCCACCAGACGTATACAAGTGCGCCGCGCGCGACTCGCCGATAAACTTAAACAACGCACTTGCGTATATATGCACCTCTCCTCTCTCGTCCTCGGCCCGCGTCTTTTGCTCGTCGCTATATAGGAGAGAAGGAGACGCGCTCTACGTCTTTCTTATACACATCCATCAAAGACTGCGGCTGATAATCTTGTTTACTTGGTCGTTTACCGCTCATTTAAACTTACTTTGGTAATTTCTTGTTAACGATGAGGTCTTGATTGTCCATCCGCGAGTTGTTAACGATGTTAACACTTTTACTCAATTCAGCGGGTCTATCCCTACTCTGCATTCAATGTTTGTTTCCAGCAAATGTAAAAGTAATTCGCAGCTGACTCGACAAAAAGCCACCGCTGCTGCGAACAACCTCGCAACCTTGAAGATGAGAATCGTCATTAGCCTTCGCGTCGCGGTAATCGTTTAATGCGCGTTTAATCCAGAGGACTGCATTGTATGTCTGCGTAGGTACACACCGACCGGGTCGCAAGAAAGTCTAGGGACCTAATGCTCGGCTCGCATGGGATCGTCCCGAGAGCCTCCGCACTGCGCGCTGATATACTCCCGTGTGGTATATGTATATCCAGGTGTACGTAGTTCGTGTGCGCCGAGCAGACTTGCGCATCACTTACTTATAATCCCATCCCCGGGGATCCCGCGGCGCGCGATTATTAGTCTGCGCATCGTATAGGCCGCAGGGCAAAAACAGCACGAGAGAGACTCGATCGCGAAATCTAGACGTCCTCGGTAAAAATGTCTCGCGAGCGCGTTTCTTCTGGCAACGCGCGCGCTCGTCGATAATTTAGCCGGTTTTTTCGCCGATTAAAAGAGACTGCAATGCGATATTGATGGAAGCGCGTTGCCCCATGCGCGCGCCTGTAAAAAAGTAAACAAAGGATCGATGAGTTGCAGATTCGCCTGCATTACCGTCTTGTGTGCATGTGTGTGTGTTGCATAAAGAAAGCACATCGCACGACTGCAGGTATATATGTGTGTAGAGAGGAGAGGGGAGTTAATTGAAAAGTATATGGGCCGCGCGCAATCGGCCCATACTCGGCGCAGGCTCTATACCGTTGACTTTGATTAAGTTCGCATCAGGTCCCGGATTACACTATCGATAAATCTCGCCGTTTCTATAGAATGATATTTCACGTGAAACGCGCGCGTTGCGCGTCTCGGCCGGGGCATTCATCCCGTCTTTGTCGACTTCTGCTGCTGCTGCTGCTGCTACTGCTTTCCTTACGACGGACGTTTCTCCGACTGGCAAAGAGAGACTACCGAGTGTAGAAAGAGAGGGACGACGTAGGTATATATCGTGGGTCGCGCGCGAGAGAATTTCACAGACGCCAATCACTTGCCGGAGGCTCGACCGCTCGCCTCCTGATGCTGATGCAGGAGAGCCCCGGGATACGTGTCGCGTCCGAGAGCGGAGAGAGAGAAAGAAGACGCTGCTGCTCATCCCGCGCGCTATGCAGCTCATCGCTCGCTAACTCTTCTCCTGATGTGCGCCGCGGCTACCACCAGTACCTACTGTATATACAGGTATATGGTTCCGTCACGGTCCAGCGGCGGCGGCGGCGGCAGCGACGAGAAAGACAGCTCCAGCCCGAACGTACACACACACACACACACACACAGACACGCTATGAGAGCCATTAAACGCGATAAAGCGATCCGACGGCAGCGGCCAATCGAGTCTATAGTTGTGTTACTTCCCATCGCCTCGCCTTCCGGGATCGCAGACACTTGGATTACCACCGTTTTGCCAACACTTGGTTTCATCAATCGGCCAATTCGAGATCCAGCCTCTCTGCTGCGAGTACGAGGCACCGGTACAGAATTAAGAGACGGAGCGACTCGGTCTTTTTATTTTGACAGCTGTGTACTTCACTGCGTGTATATTGACTCATCAAGACGGGGCGAATAAATTTCTCCCGCTCGTGATTATTATTGCGCGCGTTATTACATGTGGAGCAAAAGAAAACAGAAATTTTTTCATCGCGCGCAGGACGAGGAACGGTACTCGCATAAAAACGAGATTAAGCGCGCAGGGGCAAAAGGACGAAGAGAAGATAAGCCGTAGATATTATTTGCCGTTAAGCGAGAGACAATTTAAAAGCTATTACAATTACTCAGGAGGCTGAGGGAGCCGGGTCTATTTGTCCTGCTTGCACCTTTGAAGTCGCCGTGTACACACGCGATCCTTCAGCTCTCATATACGCTGACCGCCGTTGCTGCTGCTGCTGCTGCTGTTTACACACATTCACACGTGAGTGTATACTGGCTTAATTTCAGCTCGACTCGAGGTATAATGAACCTAATGAACGACGCAAATTTTTGCGCGCGCTCGGGCTACTGATTAATACGGCGTCGACGCGCTTTTCATTGGAAATCAGCGCGTCGTTCCAGCAATTAGGCGCGATGAGAACGGAAAAGCCGAGCGGGAATACGGTGACTAATTGACTTTGAGGAAATCCAGATAATCTATTCCAATTTGAAGCGCAGCTCGCGCGAACACACGCAGCGCTCTGGACCTTAATGATGATTGGTCGATGCTCTAAGATATCTCTTCTACGCTCTTTATGCACGACCAGAGCTTCTTATACTTCTATTTGTGCGCTCTCGCGAGAAAAGATTAATTTGGGCTTCTTGCATATCAAACGCGTAATTCCACGCTCTATTCTTTGCTCTCTTGATGCGGCCAATAATCTATTAATACCGGTCTCTTGAATGGAAAACTTTGCAATCGAGCGTTGGATATTATCCGAATTCGCGTTCGCGGAATGGCTCGAGCTTCCGGGATCTAGCTCTCGTGGCAAAAGGACAGAAATTTTAGGTATATTACACATTGCGAAATGTTTGTGAAATCGGGTGAGCAGCATTATTAGGAGTAGTCGACCGGACTAATATCTTCCGAAATTACACGTTCGCGAAAATATAGCAGAACCGGCTTTATTTTCGAGCGAATAAATTCTGCGGAGTCGGGATTTAAGGGGGCACATACATTATCGCACGATGTATAATTTACTCAACGCGTGCAAAAATTCATCTGACCGGGGTATATTGTACCTCAGCAGCAAGAGTACAATAGTAGGAGTTTTAGCCTATACCTGCACACATCTCAGAGGAGGAGCAATAAATTATCCGAATGTTGATCGACAGCGCTAATTGCGGGATGAAAATCAGATTCGACGACTCAATTACTCTTGCGGGCGACGTGGAATCCGGGAAAAAAGCCGTAAATCGGAGAAGCCGAGAAGAGAGGCCGGCAAGGTGGTCGCGCGCGTTGCCCTGCAAACTTCGTCGTCGTCGGCAACTCTGCTGCAGCGCGGAGATGCGACCGGCCGATTTGAATGTACGCGACGGCGGCGGCATATAATACTGTGCGCAAAACGCGGCGCACAGCCTTCTCGAATTCCTCTCGCAGTAGATTAAGATCGAGGCGACGTGCTTTTGCGCGTATATATACATGCACGTCGGAGAAAAGCCGAGCATGCGTATATATACCGAGTTGCGGGCCTGCGCGTATATATAAGTACTCTCTTTTCCTTTTTTGCCTGATGCTCCTCTTTCTTTTTGTACATATACAGTCGCGCGGCCGCAGATAAAGGGCGGGGAAGAAGGAAGTGAGCGAGAGAGAGAGAGAGAAAGAGGAACGCTCGCCGAAGAATCTCACGGGGACGTACCTCGTTAAGTTGGCCCATCTCGAATAATGGCGCGCTCGTCCATTAAATAAATAGCGATTCGGGATCATCGAATACACTCGGTCGCGCGAGCGTTGGATATAATTATGATGATTAAAAACTGATGAATACATTGTAATCAACGCGTGTGTCTTATATTCGCAAATTCAGTCCTCTTGGCTTTATTTTCGTACGTGCGCGCACCGAAGAGGCATTTACCGAAATAATGTAGCTCGGCTGGAAATACAGATAGGCATCGGCTGCGCAGCGAGAGGGGATATTTTATTATTTACTTGTGTATATTTAGAAAAAAAGGACGGAGTCGCGCGGGGCTGATGTATACCTATACAAATTAATGCGGGAAAGAGGCGCGAAAAATCTGCACAAGTGCGAGTATGGGTGAGAGAGAGGAAGGTGTCGTCCGCGCGAAGTATGCGGGTGAAAATTTACGAGACGCGTGTCCAATGATAATGGATCACGCGGAACGATGGTATCGCTGCCGCGCACTGCCGGCGGAGCAGCGCATGCAGGACGCGAGTGTGTATATATGTATAGTCCCCTGATATCCGCAGCTCTGCCGGCCGCTCACGAGTATTAGCGCGAGAGCACCGCCGAGCTCTTGTCCTTCAGCCGCAACGTGGTAATTATCAAGAATCCCATTAAAAGCCATTCTCCCCTGATGCTCTTTTCTTTTTCGTTATGTCTTTCTTTCGAGCGGGATTCACCTTCGGCGGCGCTTTAATTGCCCCCGAGGCTCTAATCTAGATCGGCCTATTCTCTCATCGTTATTATAATTATATGGCACTTGCGGCTCTCCCTCTCCCCCCTCTCTCCTCAGACGCGTGTAACGAGGAAAATGAGACTTGCGCGGTATACCAACTCTATATATCGGTGGCATTGTGCGCGCGCAAGAACCGTTTCTTTCTTCCCCCGCCTTCGATTCGAGATCACAGCTGCGCTGCTATAATTAGTCTCGAAAATATAATGGAGACTTGCCAGAGCGCGCGCGCGTCTTGCAAAACGCGATAATTCCAGTGTCGCTACTCACCGTTAACCGCCTGACTTTGTAAATTGAAGTCGGGATTCCTCGCGGTTTCTTTTTCTCTCGAGCGAGAGGCAAAATAAATAATTACGCTTATATGTACTTCAATAGTCTTATTTTCACGAGCCGACAGCAGCTGAAGTAGAGCGTCTTCATACAGGTATATATAAGCCATAATAAGCTACTGCAATTAAAAAGCACATAGACTCGCGCGCAGCACACTTATGATTCTCACGTGTATAATTCCAGTGCGCACAGGGGGAGTAGTCGAGCTTTTTTGACCTGTTTTATACCGCTAGACAGATGGAAATGAATTATCAAATGCCAGCTCGCGAGAGAAAGAGTATATAATCTCGGGTGTATAAGCTGCACAGAACTGCAGGGTAACACGAGGAGCGTAATGCGCTGCCCGCACACCGGTCACACAGCTGCAACCTTATCCTACCCCCCGGCAGCATTATACGACGACGACGGCGTGCAGTCGGGGGCGCTTTTTCGCGCTGCATCGCGAGCGCGCTTGCAATTACGCGAGAGACTACCGTTATACGCCGGCGAGAGAGCCTTCTCCTCTATATAGATCGCTCAGCACTTTGCATATACTAAGAGTCTGGTATGTCTTCGATGCTGAGCGTTATAAGCGTTTCGTAACATCGCACGCGATTGATTCGTTCTCGTTTACGTGGATCTCTGCGCGAGACTTATTCTTGAGAAATTGAATATTTTATTTATTTCAACGTCGTAATTATCGCATTTGAGGAAATGAGCTGCATTAACTGCAGAGATAAAGATGGAGATATTCGATAAGGTTCGCGCGCGCGCGGAGATGGGAAAATTGTCGATCTAGTTTATCATCTGCAGCTAATACTCATCAGTTGATGGCCGAGGCAAAACTTCTTCTACGTGCTCTACTTGAAAAACGGGCTCGCGCACTACCAGATTGCAAGTTATGACTCGTTATAGCTTGCACGCGTGTTACGTAGCGGATTAAATAATGCATGATAATAGTTGGCTGTACTACTATTTACACGTTAAAATTCGGGATAAAAAGTGGTATCATTTCTTTTCGAGCGCGAAAAGCGAAATTAAAACGAAAGCTTGGAGGGAAAAATTTTCTTCGCGAAGCGGAGCTTGTAGGCTGTTTATCAGGCGCGCTTTATCTTCTCATGAGAGAGAGGGCAGTCGAGAGTAGGGAATAAAGAAGTTGAAACTGCAGACAAGATCGTCCGCAAAATAAGAAACGGCTCGTTGTACTCGGCCGCGCGGGTATTGTCGCATTTTAATTGGCGGTACAATTTACATAATTTATTGAAAATCGCGCTCGTAAGTCACTCGATTGTGTGTGTGTGTGTGTGTGTGTGTTGCGCTTGCAATTAAACCCGGCGCTGGAAATCCAGTGCGAAATTATTTCGAGCTTTCGCCGCGCTCTCTCGGTAATCTTCGAATCTCCGCTCAGGTATATAACCCAGAAAAATGCATACGCATCTCGGTGCCCCGAACTTACGAAACTCCGATAAGAGAAAAAGGCCGACAGATCAGTCCTCGCTGCTGCTGCTGCACGGCGGGCTTTCGCTCATAATTAACGAACGGCGCAGCGATTATACAAACGGTCCCGTTAATTCGATCGCGAACGAGAGGGAAATGACGCTGTTTTCGCAGCGGGGGGAGAGTTCGATGCAGAAAAAGAGAGACGCCGAGGAGCTACTGCTGCAGAGAAAGTGAGTGCGAGCGGGGGAGAAAAAGAGCCGGAGAAAGAAAGGGAAAACAGACAGGGAATTCGTGCACACGAAGTTGATATCGATTGCGTCAATCGGCTGTCGACGGTTCGCGAAAGCTCGCGCGCGAGATGCATATATATACTGTACGCTAATTATGCGCAGATATACACGTACACACTCGAGAGTAGCGACTAAAGAGCAAATCTCTTTCTCTCTAAACAGCTCAGATCGACAAATCGGTCGAGCGTCACGATGAGACAATATGTTATATAATTGCACAGTTTGAAGAAAAATTGGGAATCCACGAGGAAATCTGCGAAAGCCCGCGTTGTGCAGCTACTCCACGAGTCCATTTCTTTCTCGCTGCAGTGTGTGTGTTACGTCTATATAAGCTCGTCGAGTTCGACACGATCGATGTCGTGTAAAAGTTAATTGAAAAAACAGGCGGCTATACGGCTGTGGCGGGCTCGATCCGATTGGCTGCGCGCGCTGAGCTGTATAGCGCAGTCGAGACATTCGTTTACAGGATCGGCGTTCCCACGAAGAGAACGCGCTATGAGGTATATACAGCTACCTGCAGTATTTGTGTCTATAGAGCTATATAGCTCCATTTCTCTTTATCTCATTTTCCGGCATCACACAACACACAGCGGGTCATTTCGTTTCCAGTCATTTTGATAGGAAAATGATATACGGATGCGGCGCATTTACGTGCAAACGCGGATGACACGACGCCGCGCGCGACTCTTTCTCTCACGGGAAAGTCGTATTTTTCCTGTCAGCAAGCTCGTGCTCGATCTCGAAAGTCGCCTTCTCGCGGAGCCGAGCTATATAGCCGCATTTGATATATTAATTATAGAGCAGTAAACGTCTCGTAAATCCTTTCGCCGCGTCGAATCTGAATGAGGCAAGGCGCTATTCAATGCGAAAAAGCCCGAGAGAGTGTGGACGATGTGTAGGATTAATTAATGCGCGCCGGTCAACGCAGCGATAACTTTTCTGCGCGCATCATACTATCCTCTTTCTCTCCGCATCCGCGGCGCTCTCACATAATAGTCAGCTCTCGCGCGTCATCTTTCAATAAATCAATCTGCTCTCGTGTGTTTTTCAGCTGCCCAGAGTATAATGCAGCCGGAGGTGCCAGTCGCGCGCTGCGCAAAGTTATGCTGCATAGACATAACCGTCCGGCAATTTGGGAAGAATACAAGCCGAGTTGCGCGGGGCGCGTGGAAAAATCGCCTTAAACAGTTGTAAAAACAGGCCGAGCGCGCTGTGGAATATTTTAATAATCCTCTCGCGAGCTGAGAGCCTGGAAACGAGGAAGTGCGCGCGGAGAAAATGGAAAAAAAGTGCAAACTAGTGGGAATAAAGAAAATGAGGCTCTCTGTTTTTCTGCCGTGCTCGTCCGCTCCGTTCTCTCTCGGTTTTGTCCGCGGTCTCGCGGGTCGCCCGGCGGCCGCAGGTTTTACATTCCGCGAGGATTTATCGTAGGAAAGAACGTGTTCAGCGACGTGGAAGCCTCAGCCTCATGAAGGGGACCCTGATCTGACTACATCTCTTATGCGTGCTATATATCAGCGAGACAGTCAGCTGCTGCTGCCGCCGCCGCTGCTGCTGCTGCTGAGAAAGAGCGAGAGACAAGAGAGAGGCTCGCTTTTTCTCGCATGATCTTTGACGCGCAAAAAGCCGTCATCGCGTGCACTGTACTTTAGCCCTCTGGATCTTCGTGAAGATTTCGAGCGGGATACTGCGGCGGGGAGCTGTTTATTTCTTCATAATCAGTTTTATCGCGCGCTCCGCCCTGTTTGCTTTATTCTTTTCGATCCCCTCGCGCGTGCGTTTTTTCGCAAAAATATACCGAGCGCGAGGTTTGCAAGAGACAGAGCCGAGAGATACAGAGTGGGCTGGAGCGCGTCGTGGCAAAGGGGGAAAAACAACTCGATCGAGATGACCGCGCGCTCGCGCGAGTCGACGCGAGGTCGTGGTTTATATAAGACAGAAAGCTCGGCGGCGGCGGCGGCCGGTGCAGTGCGCCGCGGCAGCGGAAAAAAGTAAACTGAAGATGATGAGAACGAGGCAAAGTCGAGAGAGAGAGAGAGAGAAAAAGAGAACGCCGAGCGCCGACCGCCCGTGAAGCTGCGCCCGAGCGCGCTTAAAATTGAAAACGCACTTTTTCTCCCGAGCGCATGTTCTCTCGGCTATCTTGGCCTTTGTAAAAAACTAATTAGAACCGGGATGAATAATATATACACGCGGGCACTTTTTTCGAATAGCTCCAGCGCAAAAAACGCTACTGGCAGCTTCCGATTGACGAAGATGGGGCGAAATTTATCGTTTGTTCTACACTGCGGTATAGCGCGGCAAAAAGCGACTCGAGCAGGCGCGAAAATGGCAGAGAAGGAAAGAGACGCGAGGATCGAGAAGAGAAGAAAACAATAAATTTAATTTGAGCTGATTAATGCCCCGCTATTTTAATCCCGCAAAGTGGCGATGGTATCGCTCTCGACGGCGGCGGCGGCGGCGGGTCCGCGTGGCTCTCGCGAGTCGAATGAAGCGATAAAACGCCGCGATTCCCCGTTATCTCGCGCTCTCCTGCATTATTTTTCAAAATAAATGATCCGTCGAAATCGCTCGTGAATCACGACCTTGGTCAATGGCGGCTGTACGCAGATTTCAGCTCCGGGCGATGTATACATACTGTACACCGGCAGGCGCCTGACTATACTCTCTCTCTATAGTGCTTCGATGCGATGAATCGGGCGAAAAGGAGATGAACCAATACGATTACCGACTCTCCGGCCTCGTGGCGCGCGCGCGCGTCTTATATCTAACGAGGATTGCGCCAAGGGCTTCTCGGGATCGATATGCGTTTAGCCTATACGCAACTTGTTGCTCCTTTGTGCTGAGCCTGCAAAAGCGGGACTCTAAGTACTGATGCAGCTCTTTCTCCGCTCGCGGCTGCTCTGCTCTCTCGTATAGCTCTGGATTTCCTCTTCCTTCTTTCCTCTTTATTTCTGGATAGCAGCAGCCCTACGAAAGTCTCATTAAGTGCAGCGGGGACACTGCCCTGCCTCGTAAAGGCCAGTCTAATTACTAATTAGACGTTATGCAAATGCGCGTGCAAATCCTGCCCTTCTGTATATTATGTACTACCGGTAAATCGGATCCGGTCGCGGTATAGCTATATGCCGATCCGCCCGAGGGTAGCTGCTGCTGCTCCGTGTTAAAATGCCCTCTGTGCGCATGCATAACTTATATACACCGTGTGCTGCAGGAGCCAGCAGCAGCGGCAGCAGCGGCACGTTTACTTTGTTTTTTCTCTCTCGCTTTTTGTCGTTAGCAAAGTTACCGTTCGAAACTCATTAACGCAACATTTCGTCGAGCTAATTCGCTATTTATTTTGTTAACCTGCGGACACTCTACTGCAATAAAATCACTCTGCGGCCATTTATTATTCGAGTGAGAGAGAGAAATTGTAATTACAGCATGCAGGAGCCAACGTTATTTCATCGGCGTACATACGAGAGATTTCTCTAAATTATCAGGCTCGATTTCTTCAATTTCTCGCTGTCACCCTCAGCGCAAATTCGTGGTGCAGTCAAGTCACACACACAAAGGGGCTGCAAATGAGTGTCGACGTGAATGCTTTATGACGGGTAGCAATTAGCGCAACTTCAGCTCGTCGATCATGCCAGCTGAAATTTCAAGGTGCATTGTTGAATTACCACATGCCGATATCATCTTTTTTTCTCCCTCTGCGCGCGCGACAGTGGCATCAGTTATAATTTCACGTGGTGATTAAGCACGCGGGAATAACGCTGGCATATAAATCTGCCGCGACGGTTACGGTTATCGGCGATTAGTATATCTCTTTCCGATTCAAAGGAAAAGTTGTTTTCGAGAGACTGCACGATGGGACAGAAAACAGAAGAGCGCATTCCAGTGCTGTATGAGAATAATGAAGGGCTGCTTCACGTGCGAGCGACGAGGGGGAGAAAGCAGCTTTTCCATGTTTACAAAAGTCCTGTATCTGATAACTCTCCGCAGAGAGTGGAAGTGGATGCCCGATGCGGCGCAGTATAATACGTGTGTGGGGACTGCGGCAGCGCCGGTGATTTCTCGTTTCGCAAATTCTCACGACTCGGCGAGGCACATCTAATTAATTATAACTAAGGAGCGGAACAAATAGGCACATAAACAATTCAAATGAATACACGGAAATAAGATTCAGGGGTCAGGGTAGAATGCGAAAAAGCCAGCCAGAAGTAGGGAGTGAGCGATGCGGTCGGCTGGAGTTTTTTATACGCATACTCGCGGCTGTCGTCGGAGAGTGGACGCGCGCGCGCTTTTTCGGGCCAATTCTCTCTCGTAACACAGAATCCGCGGGATTAATTTATGCGGCTCAGCAACGTCGGCACGTCGAGTGCAACCCTGTCCCTCTGCGCCTTGTAAGCTCATGTTAAGGGTCAACGATAATTCAGCCAGAAATACCAGGCCCTGTATCGCTCGGCTCGCTCCGCTGCAGGGAAATAAGGGAGAGAAGAAGGAGAGCTCTCGCATGGTCGGCTGAAAATTATTCTCCTTCGATTCGAGGGCGTTTCCCCCTGCCTCCCACGAGAGCTGCGGACTCTCTTTCCTCTCTTCCTGTTCGCTCGAGCCTCGTACACATCTATCTCTCGATGTCTCGGGTTCGCAAGTGCGAGCTTAAGTCACCGCGCCCAGTCTGCTCGAATTCGCGCTGCGACATCGGAACGCGCCGTTTTTTCTCCGGTGGATATGCAATACTGCAGCCCTCCCCACCTCGGACGAAATTCGAGAAGCCTCGACCGAAAACTACAGCTTTTCGATTTTACATCGGCCCTCATTTTTTCTCCGGCCTTTGCTCCGAAGCCGCTCTCCGAGTCTCGCTTTCTTGCCTTTTACGCCGTTCTCGAAACGCGCGCAACACGAGATCTTAAAAGCTTTACTTTATACCCTTTCCGACTTTCGGTTCGCGCTGTTTTTTTTCTCAATTCTCTCACTCGCGGGTAGTTTCCGCAACTGTAAAAGCGACAAGTTGAAAAAGATCGCTCTGGCTAATTTACAGACTCTCGCACTCCTGAGCGAGGTGAAAAACGGATCGCGGGCACGCTCCGAATTTGTCAAAAAACCACCAACTCGCGGTCTTCATCCGTCATTGGCTGTCAGATGTGCAGATTTGGCGACTGGCGCGATCGTCGCGAATGAATGCAAAATACGAAAAAGCCGCACACGTGCATGCATACATGTAAGAAGCAGCAGCGTGTGAGTGTGTACGCGCTCTCTCGACTCGACTCAATTTGTCAAGGAAGATACGCGGTTTTGTTCCGCGAACCGGATTCCGATTCGATGTAGTGCGGGACTTTGCGCGAGGCAAAACACAAGTCGGGCACTCGAGGACGCGCGATTATCCAGCTGCGCACTTTCTCTCCGTCTCCTCTTCGTCTTTTGGCTCTTTCTTTCGTCGCGCGAGTTATTTTTATCATCAGATGTAACATAATAGAAGTAAAATCGATAAGGAATTGCAGCCGGCTAATTTATTCCCTCGATATTTTACACGTCGTTGTTTCGTTTGAAAAGTAGCGCAGTGTTTATCGCCGCGAATTCGGCGTACAACAGATCAGGCGGCATGAATAACCGGACAGTGTACGAGAGAAAATCCTCGCACGATGAACGATCAAACAAATAAGTCTCGTGTACGTGTGCCGCGTGTGTGGCGGTGGGCAGAGAGACGCCGCCTGGCGGTCGGCGATGCAACGATTAAATAAATTAGTTGCTCGACAAAGAAGGGCGGGAGCCGCATCTCGGGATGACTGGGTGCTATCCGCGCACGGGAGAGAGGGGGAGAGGGTAATCCAGGCTGAATTCCTCCTAATTATGCACGCTTTACCGGCGAGAGAGGCTGCTACCACACGCGAGAGCGGCTGCAGCGTGAAAAAAGGGAGCGATGCAGAAGCGCGCGTGCAGTGCGCGCGAGAGATAGAGAGATGAATGCGAGTGGGAAGAAAAAGGAGTGAATGACGCAGAAGGAGTGGAAGAGAAAGAAACGAGCAAGTCCTACCGACGAGCTGCTGCAGCGACTACTACTACCCCGGCCATTTTACTTACAAATTCAATAAGCATATATCATATTTAATGCGCGCGCGCGGCCCGGCGAGAGAGTATGAGCCTCGGATACTTTTGACTGGAACCCTCCTTTGCCGGCACGCAGTCTTTCTTCTTCTTCGGCTCGAGCGAGAGCAGAAAAGAAGACTCGCGATGCTTCTTTTTCCGGCGCAAGGTCGGAGCTGACTATCTTCGCTGCACTTCAATCTCGAGACTCGCCTCAATTCTCCCAACTGACAATCCGGAAGCGACGCGGCAGCCCGCTGTCGGCCAAATTTCGCCGAGATCGTAAAATTCCCGGAGATATTCTTGTCGGCTCGCTGCTTGACGTTTAATACTTGCTTCATGAATCTCCTTTTGCAATTGAGGACCGATGGCAGACGGCCGCGGCGGCGGCGGCGGCGGCGGCGTTTCCGGACGCAGCAACAAAACCTCTACTTTATGAACAGGCCCGAAACTTACGAGCCCTTTTCGCAACGCTCCAGATATATTGTGTCCCGAAAAATTTCGCCAAAATTGTATCGTATAACTTATTGCGCGCCTCGCGTCCTCGTTCCTTTTTTTGCTTTTACCTTTAATGCTTCATAAACGTTTATGCTACTTATCTCTCGTTTTATCACCCGCGTCTCGCGCAAGATTTATTTTGTTGAACGAGACGAGTGTGCGAGTATAAATAACTCGGCAAAAGTGAAGTCTCGTATACGTATTGGCAGAGTATTGTATAAGCTTTCGCGCCGGCCTTCTGTCATTCGAGCCTCATTGAATATTACGAGTCGGTGACACGCGCGGCGTCGGGACATCATCAGTTTGACGAGGCCCGACAAGCGCAAACAAGGCGTAACAACGAGTCCTTTTATTATCGCTGAAAACCTTTAGGATTGAATGACCTGTTAATAGACCTCACAAGAGGACGACGCGATGACGATGTGTGGTCTCACTTTACACTTTTTGCAGTGTGTGCTATGATGATAGCGTTACTCTTATGTGCTTTAATCTCGTTGAAATTATTTAGTGCTGTGATCGGTGCAAAGTATATAAACTCCGAGTATAATTTACCGATTATTCGAGAATCCCAAGCCGTGAGCCACAAAGCGTTTCGAAACTCATTTCGTCCAATGATCGGCATACCGCGAATGTGTACTGTAATACGTATATGCCTGTATATATTTCCCATTGTGAGCCAACAAAACGGTGCTGATTGATTTATGAATGACACGCAAAATGAGTTTGAGCGGGTCACATGGAAGTTTACGCATAAATTAACAAACCCGCACAAAAGAGCAGTTTTCTCAGCTTATTTATTCCATTAGACACTGCACTTGCAATCACTCGTCAGATTACGTATGAGCGACGAGAGCCTGGTTTCGAATTGACGGATGATCTTTTAAACGATCTTTCACTACATACATAGCAATGTGGGGTAAATTTTAAACACATGGTTATCGATAATTCAATCGATCAACTGTTAAAAAAAACAGCACTTATACAATTAATAAGAGAGTAATCGATATACCCGCATACAAGAATGACAATATAATTCGCAAGATCGAGGTCGGTGCTGTTGGATTACTCGCGGAAGGTGTTATCGGATGCTGCCGCGAGCACGGACGCTGATCAGGCAACTTTAACGCTCGCGCGAGAGTTTTGATTGAAGCGTATCATTGAAGAATTCAGGAAGACGTGCCATGTGCGTGTGCGGCTATACAGACACGTATCGGTAATGAAGTGCGGCAGGCGGCACTCAAAAATAAACTTACATGCGTACACACTCCGCAGATGTATAATATACATATACATAGCGAGGTATGAGCGTATCGGGCACACGCGACGGGAGACCATAAAATATCTTTTAATGCCTTTCCGATTCAAATTCGGGCCGTATATGATGGCCGTAACAGTCGACGTCCCGCCGACGAGCGAGTCGAATTGCCCTTTCACCTGTTCTTTACTACGGTTCCCTTTGCGCACCAGAAGGTGCATCGGCCCCCCGATCCACTACGATCATTCTTCGCACGCCTTATGCGATGCCGCATTTATATGCTGAATCTTTCGTATACAAGTGAACTCGCGTGTGTAACGAATAACGATGTGTTTTATCTTTCCAGCACATGCACACATCATAATAATACTGGCGCGCATTACAAATGTTGTTTTCTTTTCTGTTGCAGGTGAGAGATCGTACCTCCGTTATACTTCCATCAGCTTCTGGTGATAATGTACTTACACAAACTACACGACGATGCATCGTGGTGCAGATTTTTGCGAGGTCGATTAGTCAGGGAATACCGATCACACGCGCAAGAACTAAATAATCACGGCGCGTCAGCCTTCGTTATAATACAAAGTCGAGATCGAAACGGCTGCACAAGAGCGGGATGAGGTTGATGAAGGAGTGGGCTACGAGAACCTTGTCGGCTGTCAAGATGATAGCGGCCGGGAGAAAGAGATAGCCGTGACCGCGAAGTAAAAACTTGAATGATTTCGCATCGATCGAACCACGATCCTCTCGACGTTTTCCGCGCCGCGTACACTCGTACTACTACTATTTTGCAGTCGCGTCGTTGTACCACTGCTATCGAAGACCTATATTGACTTCAGCGGTGAAACACGCGATTCGTATGGAACAAGAAGACGCTTGAAAAATTGAGAAAAAAACAACAACAATCAATTTATTAATGCTTTTTGCGGCGAAGCCGTAGACAACAAAGAAACTCGCGCGCGCGAGTTGAAGAGTGGTATAGATGCGCAAAAACAAAAGATATCGTGCAATTGAATTTTCACGCGAGAGCACGCGCCATCGCACGCGAGACAGTCTGGTACCTTGAAAGTCAGCTCGCGCTCGGTGTGGATACAGAGCGAGAGAGAGAATTGGATCGCGCCAGGTGGTAAATACGAGAAAGACGCCGTGCGTGAGTATATACAGATGGGGAGAAATTAATTAATCAACCGATGACCGGATTGGGGACGAAATTCCCGTGTGCGCGCAATATCTCGCGATATCGATCAGCGTGAGAGGTTGCGTCACTCGTCCAGCAGTACTATATATAATATATATGTGTGTGTGTGTGTGTGTGTGTAGCAGATTATTAGCAGCACGCGATGCTTGATGAAGTATCTTCATCGAGCTTCATTAACTCGAGCGCGCGGGGAACAAAGTCTCAGCATATTTATCGCGTACAAGTAAAAACTTGTAAAGGTCTGGCCGAAAAAATGCGAGGCAATTTTACACTTGTCGAGAGGAGTTACACAGCAGCAGCGGCGGCGGTAGCGGTCCCGAGCGTTCTCGCGGGCAAAATTTCCGCGTGCAAGAAACACAAGCTGATGCGGATGTACAGCTCTGGCGAGGCTAGGAAATAGGATAGAAGAGGAAGGGGGGGGGGCGCAAAAGCTAATTCGCGAGGGAACTGATGTATGTGCGGAGGCGAGTCAGCAGCCGCGGATAGGAGGCGAGTGCGTTGACGTTCAGCTTGCGCGGAATGAGCGACACTGCTTTCAATAAGGCAAGAACACGGGCGCCGCGAACCGCAAGTCATGTTGGTTCATTACGCCGCGCGGCCGCGTAAGATGAAACTCTGCGAGTGCAAGAGAGAGGGGCTAGCCCGGAGATGAGATATTCGCCAGGCTCCTTCCCCCTGTATATATACACGCGGAGGATCTGTACTTCTGCTTCCCAGACTCCTTCCTTCCCGCGTCTAATCCCACTGCAACAACCTCCACGATTTCCACGCGCTTTTAACTCTCAAACTTTTCCACCTTTTTGCTCCTCTTCTCCTTGTAGCTGCGCGCAGCTTATTTTCTTGTCCCTTCTCCCGCGCGCCGTCGGTCATTACGCTTTGCCGCGGCGGCGGCGGCGGCGGCAGCGGATCTATTAGCGCGAGGCAATAGACTGTAGCAGCAGCAGCAGCACAAAACCGATCTCTCGGCTCACAGCTTTTTACGATGATATGCCCACCTCGAAATGTTCATCAACTACACAACTGATGCTGCGGCTCCTCGAGCTTGTCCTTTCCAGATATTGCTATATATACTTCCGCAGAGATTCACGGCAATCGGCAATGAATCGACAACAAGTGCGAAATTAATGGGAGCCATCAGAGCTTCCTCGGCGATCTGTCCCAGTGTCTCCCGGAAATATCGCGTTTCAAAGCACGGCCTCGACGTCAGAAGGATTCGATAGCAGTATAGGCAGTCATAGCACGAGCAGCTCAAGCGTCAGGCAGTTTTGGCACAGACGATGGTACACCGCTATATATACATTCTGGCCGCAGATTGTACTGAGGGAAACAGGAAAGTGCTTGTGCGCCACCTATCTTCGCCAGCCAGAGAGCCGGAAAGTTGCAGCGGTGGGGGCAAGTAGGCCAGTCCAAAAGTGTCTTGCTTTACGGCTGCTATAGCTTGACGCTACATAAATATATAGAAAGCACTTATTGTCGTCCCGTATACGCGACACTTCCCCTCGCTGACTCGCCATGATGACTTAGGATCTATAACGCACTTGATTGGAATTTAACGATCGTCGTAAGCAGAAGCGAGCGCGGTGTGATCTCCAGGAAAATAATTACAATCTCTTTCGCCTCTGTTCCTATACATGGAGCGATTAATCCGCACCCTGCGCAATACTCTTCGTCTCATTTCCTGCTCCTCTGTTTGCTGTTTCCTACAGCTTTTTCTTGCATGCTTATTATATTCATCAAGCAAAGTCGGGTCGAAAATTTGTACTATTACAATGCGCATGCTCCTCGTGATGAGCAGATTTGCAGTCGGCGTCTTTATCAGCTTATCAGCGATACTCCATCTTGACGAAGCTCGCGTCTGCGCTGGCTCGTCTCGCTCGTCTCGCCGTTTTTAAATTTCGACTCACATAATCTTTTATTACATTCCTCAGAGTTATAGCGAGAGCACGAAATTCCAGAACGGAAGCCCGATAAATCTCGCACACGAGTAGGTCCAAAAGAGCGAGAGAGAGAAGCTGCGCAGCTCTCGACTCTCGTAGAGTCAGAACGTTAACCCGTCCGGTTGCGAGAGAGAGAGAGAGAGAGAGAGAGGGAGAGAGATAAAGAAAGAAGGAGCGCTACAGCGCAGAGTCCGACTCGCCTTCGACTCGTGCAAATTGCATGCGCAACACGTGTGCGCCATAATGCGAAATACTTCTCCGGCGCGGAGCGCGGTTTTAGTTTCTTTCTTTCTTTCTTTCTCCGCCGCTTCGGCCCCCGATAGCGATCTGCATTCTCGATGCTATACGTGTGCGCAGCGCCCCGGCTCGGTTTCCCGAATTCGAGGCACACCGCGCTGCGAAGGTCGGAAGGTCCGCCGGTGTGTATATATACGCAAAACACACCGCACGCCCACTTGCACGTGTCGCTCGTCTTCCTCTCTTCGTCATTTTTTCTCGAGAGCGCCAAATGCCTCTGCCGCCTACTCATCACTGTGTACTCTGCTCAGCTATCGCGATTTCGGCGCTGCATGTACGCGCTACTGCATGCAGAAAGTGTATATAACGCAGCCGTAGGTCGAGTGAAAGGTATTGGAGAGCGGGATGTTTGCATTAGTGTACACAGACATGTACGCGCATACGTGTGCTGCGGGCTAGCTCGCCGCTCTCGTGTGTGCGTTTGTCGAGGAGATTCCGCCGCCGCAGACCGCAGCAGCCTGCACAGATTTTGCATAGTAGGCAGCTTATAGCGTGCGATCTTGCGCATGCAAATGCGCCTGCAACGGGACGGATGGGATTTTAATGCTTTCGCGGGAAAATTTCAGTCGTGCGCACGCGCGCGCGCTTTCGCGGATGAATACAAACGGCGTCTTTATTGTAATTCCTCTCGCGCATATATATACACAAGAGCTGTAATATACCTATAGCGCACACTTTGCATGAAGATCGTCAGCGGCCGGTGGTCCGTCGCTTCTGGAACGAAGAAAAAATCTTCCGCTCTAGATATTAGCCGATTTTCCGCGATCGCGGCGCAAAAAGTCGGGAATTCCAGCGTAAGAAATAGGAGCCGCAACACACACATAGGTGCAGACGCAACCTGCGCGAGAGAGAGAGAGAGAGAGAGAGCTTACTTACAGCCAGGTGTTACTTGCGAAATTGCTGTATAAGACAGAGACGGAGAGAGCCGCGCGCTGCAGGTAGAGAGAGAGAGCCGCCTCTAACAGACTCGAGCCGCCTGAAAAACTAGGGCTGACATGTTAACGAGCAACAAGAAGTCGACTTTATTGGCCGTAAACGCCGCAATCTCTTCGAGCCAGTCCTATCCTAGCTCTGATGTACTCCCATCCCATATACACAGCTCCTCCCGCGGCCGGCGCGCGAGAACGCACCGGCGGCAGCTCTCCGCGCTGATGCTCTATCATTGCACCGTCGCTACTCGTTTCTAGGACCGGACGCCTCCCCCTGACCGCTATATAGCCCCGCACGACTCGCTGTAAAAAGCTTATTGTATAAATACCAACTGCAGGTTGCTGCTACTGCAGCTCTTTCTTGGATTTCCGCAAGAAGACCCGTCGTTTATTTGCTCCGCTTACTATTTTTTTCTCCAACCGACGTACGTACGTGCAAATCTCGTCAAATCACCCGGTCTTTTTCTCCCCGCCTGATGCTGGGCCTGTCCGACGATCCTACATCTCTATTTGGCGCGGGAGATCTTTCGCTAGTCGCTTTTTCGATTACTCGAGTAGACACGTAGTTATATTAAACAAATTTTCTGAAATGTTTAGTCGGCCTAACGGCTATCGTATCGAACACAGAGCGCGTATATAATTACAGCGGCTGACGTGCGCTTGTTGGCTACAGCTGCTTTTTATTTTTTCTATAGAAAGCGCTGTATTTCACAAATTGCACGAACACAGAGTGGGACGTACCGCAAGTATGATGATGCTACTTTTCTTCGAGACGCTGCGAAAAGCGCGCGCGGTTGTAGGTCGAATCAAACACGAGCGATGAAAGAGTACAGGGAATAGGACTGTGTGTGTGTGTAGTGCGCACTGACAAACGCGAAGATTAGAATCGCTTGAAATTGCTTCAAAGGCGTATCTATACATGATCGCGATGCTGGATCGCAAGGGAGAGAGAGAGAGAGAGAGAGAGAGAGGTGAACAAACTCCCATTTGAAACTTACACAACAGCGCCGCCCTGACAGCAGTCGAGGCGTAATTGAACTTTGCTCTCGTATAGGTATCGTATTATGCTTCGCGCCATCGCTGATGCTCTTTTTTGCCTGCATCTGTACCCCGCGAGAGCTCTACTCCCGTATGTAGTACACTTTTCTTTTATTTATCGCGCAGTCGGATCGGATCTCCAGCCGCATTCTTCGCTTTTACTTATACCCATCGCGCGCGAGCGCGGGATTTAATTAAACTCCGGCTATATATACTCGCAGCGCGCGGAGCTTATAATGTACTAACTATCAGCTGATGTACACTCGAATATAATCTTCGATTTTTCAGTATACACTGCAACTTTTACCTCCGTTTTGCAATTCATCAGAAAACCTGACGCGCTCGCGCGCCTCAGTCCGATAAACAAGTGTGTTTACGGCGTGCGGTTAAGTATATTTATTATAAGAATAGGGCTATTCTCGAATGTACCGTTATAAACTTTGACTCGCGCTCCAAGTTTCATCACGTAAATTGCAAAACCGCGTTTGACACTTATATATCCAGCGAGAAAAACGCGCGGTATAAATTACAAAGTGCATCGGAAGAAGTAGCTTATCAGGTCGTGTTTGTTATTTCAGAAAAAAAAACATGGGAATATGAGAAAAAGTATCTCGCGAACAGGGCGCCTGTATATGCGCTGTTCTGTTCAATGGCTAGCCAGTGGAACGAATGCAGCTTTCGTAACTGATAATACCGGCGTGTATGCCGGCGTAAAACAGCTGATACACGAATGCTTTCCTCTATCTCTCTCTCGCCGCCGCACATACTATGGCAATACGATCTATCATAGAAAACAATACCGTCGTTGAAATATCATCCAAGCGAGCTCGCGTCCTTTCATTTTCATGGCACGACCATTCCTGCTTCGCAGAACGTGATCGCGTTCTTAGTGTACACTCTAATACCTTCGTCGCTTCTGTTATAGAGTGACTCATTGTTTCCACAGTGCTCCACATCATGCGAGCGCAAAAAATGAATTTTCTTTTTCATCTCATCCAAACGCGAGCTGTGTTATTTCAGGATCGATCGAAGAGCGATGATTACTATTTATCGACATCTCATGGGCGTTACGTAATATTTGCAATATTAGCGTCACGTGTTTTTCCTTGTACAGTTCATTGCTGTCGTTCTGCACTGCAGTAACGCGCGTTATTGATGTTTTAGCGCTGGCTACAGAGCATTATTTATTGCCCGTTCTAGAAATTTTATCAGCTTATTATATATTATAAATCTGAGGTCCGTTCGTCCGTAAAATACAGCCAGCGCCACAAACAATTGCGCAGGACCGCAGAGCAAGCAGCGCTATGACAATTAAACCTTTCCGAAGCTCTCGATATAAAACATATTTGCAGTAAACTTATCAGCTGGATTTTCTCACAACCTAAAAAGGCTTTTGCCAGCGATAAATTAGAGCTTTAAACGCGCGTGCGAATAGCGTGTTACGCGTATAATTTATGTCTCTACACGGGCTATCGCGCGTGTAAAGTCATGTACACATCGGATGGAAATCGACAAAGGAAATCAGAAAAACGTCAATTACGCTTTTCAAAGGCTATTTTACGAGCTTTGTCTCAGTCGACCGCAGCTGCGATTGTCAAAATTAAAAAGTGGATCGTAAATGATACGCCGCGGAGAATAGAAAAGTCGCAAGTCACCCAGATTGTTTACACGTACAAAAGAGCGCGATTGTCCGCAGTGCAGCTATTTATAAAGCGATGTAAGCGCTGCGAAATACCGCGAGGACTGTGAAAGTGCGAGAAATAAAGGAAAAGGTGACAGGAAGAGGAGAGAGAGAGAGAGAGAAAGAAAGAGCATCAGCGGGGAGGCGTTGGACTGCAAAAGTCTCACGCGATTAAATTGGCTCGGGCGTCGATCGGCTGCAGCGGAGAGGTGGGACGAAAAGGCAGTGCTGTCGAGCACCTGTCGCCGAAAGAATTCTTTCTCCCTCTCTCTCTATATATATCTTTCTCCTTCTCGCGCGCCGGTGATGCATCGTGTCCCGCGCGCGCGCGCGCGAGGAGAGACCGGGGTTGAAGAAACCGAGACCAGAGCGAGAAGAAGAGAGAGAGAAGGACAAAGATGGAAAGCGCGTGGGACTCGTCCCACTGCGTCCCGGCGTAAATGTGTAAACGCGACCTTATCTGGAGCTCGGTCGCACATGACGTATTGGTGCATTAGCGCGCTGATTAGTTTCCTCTCGTCTTCGTCTCGTAGATATTTCGGCACTTTATTCTCATTCGATCCTTATTTCCCAAACTACATACGCGAGTTTCTGTTGTTGAGCTCTACTTGCGTATCTCAACACTCCGGCGTCCGCTAATTGCGTTGCTAACGCGTTGGAGTTCAAAGCGAGATATTTATATATAGGCAGACACTAGCCATTACCGGGCAGACAACGACTTAATTAGGACTCGGAATGTAGAACCCCACCGCCCGCTCGTTCGCTTGCGTATACTACTATACGCTGATAGCGGCTGCAGCCGGATCAAGATTGATTGATGCGACCGGTTGCACTTGGACATTTTTCTTCTCTCTCTCCTCTCTTTCTCGATTTCGACGTGTGCAGCCCAACGGGCATGCGCAGCCTATGGAAACTCGCTATTTATTCGAAACTAACTCTGCTGCAGTCGTGTCCGTGCGCTGATGAACACGGAACGTTACTTTAGATGATCGCCAAGATTTAACATTTTGAATAATCAAACACCTCGAAAAAACTATTTTAACGCCGCATTTTTATACATTGCGTAGTGCGAAAAAAGGAAGCATCACCGTTAAAAGAGTCGCGCGCATGTATCGAAGTCCGTGTATACTTACAGACCGAAGCAAAAAGTCCGAAAAATACTCGCACCTCGCGAATAATTCATCACTCGGTCGATATTAATGCGACTGCCTACGCATACCAACGCTGTCGTCTCTTCACTTTCTCTCTTTGCTTTTCTTGCTGCTTCTCGTACTCACGCGGATATGCGGCTGTTTTGGCTGCTGCCGAGGCTGCGGATGTTTTCGGAGATGAGCCGCGATATCGCCGGGCGCTGTGTGCGGCTGCTGCCCTTCCTCGGAGTATTACCGCTTGGTACTTTATTGATGACAAAATACGCAATCGCTGCATCTGCCGCTGGCTTTCGACTTTTCGATTGTAATAAATATAATTAAAGTATGCGTGACGTTCGCCTTGGCTCAAAAGTACGATAACTCGAGAGGACTTTCACGCTCTTCTCTCTTTTACTTGCGAAACTGATTTTTCGTGTATAGGTATAATTTGCAACTAATACAGTAGAGTTTATATAATGTTTAAAGTGTAAGCCAGATGATCCACTTCTTTCCAACTTGTTCGCTCTTCTCGTTCCGGGATACTGAGGTACGAGCGATTATTCAAAATCGCTAAGTTTAAACTCTCTCAGTTGGACGATAACGCAAGGGTCTGCAACTCTTGCGAGACGATGTTGACCAGTACAAATTATTTTATATATTTTTTAAAATGTATCTGTGTATATTTAAGAGTTTAATCCTTTTTCAAACACAATTTTACATAAAAGTAAAAATCGATTTTAATCACTATTAGATTATTCGACATTACGAGACCTCACAACGTTATTGTCTCGTTATTATGTTTCTAGATGAATTTTAACGTTCGAAAGTGTCCAGGGTATGGGTTCATCACACCTACGCCTTTCTCAAACCCGGTGTCGTATGCAAGATTCCTATCTGATTCAGGACACTCTACAGTAGAATCCAGTATCTCACAGCGATCGGTCACATATTAATAATATTTTGTATACAGCAGAAAAACTGGAAGTTATAGCACGAGCGGCCCAAGCAGCAGGCCCAACAAGGCAGTTTTGGCATATAGATGATGGCACACCGCTATATATGCATTCTGCGAGCAAATTTTGATGGAGGGTTATAGGAAAATGCCTGTGCGCCACCTATCTTCGCTAGCCAGAGACTTTTAGAGAGCCGGAAAGGCCAGTTCAAAACTGTCTTGTTTTACGCGGCTACTCTGGCTCGGCGCTACTGCGGCTGATTTCGCACGCCAGCATCCGCCTATATGTGATGCTAAAGTTTCATCGTCAAGTACGCTCTGGTCCTGAATGTGCGATTGGCAGCAGTAAGCCAAGGAAGACTATATAATAATATAATAGGAGGGAAAGAGCGACGAGAGCGCGAGAGAAAGGGAGAGTATAGTAGAAGAGGGTAGGGCGGGAATCTTGTCCGGCCGGCGCGCTGGTCATTATCGAGGCTCATTATATCGGAGCCGATCAATCACCCGCACGTCCAAAGCTCCTTTTCTAACCCCGTGTCTGCGCGCAGCTGGGAGAGGAAAGAGAGGAAGGTTCTTGCGCCAACAGGTATATCGGATATCTATACAGGCGCGCGTAGGCCGACAACTCGTTGCTGCAGCATGTATGTGCATACGTGAGAGGGAGTGTTTGTGTATTATACGCGCAGACTACATTTACGCGCGAGAGGGAGGAAGAGCTCAAATAATTTGCGGCCGATCGTCAGAGCGTTGACGCGTCTTGATACGCTTTCGGCCCGTAGCGCCATCAGCTCTTCGCTCTCGCTCTCTCTCTCTCTCTCCCTCTCGCTGCTTCTTCGTGTATCTTGAAAAAACCTATTTCTGTCCGAGCTCAAATTTATTGCCCAGCCCCGAGATACAAAACATTCTTTTTAACGCCCTGCTAGCTGCTCTTATCGAGATTTCGCCTCGGCCAACACAACATCCTCGGCGGCGGCCCTTACTAATTATTATACTTATTTTATTCTTTACCCAGTCCTGCTCAAGCTCATCCCACTTCTATTCTCCGCTCTTCTCTCTTCTTGCCCGGCTCCCATCGGCAGCAGCCTCTCTTATCACTTATTAATTTTAAAAATTCGATCTCGTTAATATTGAGGCCGCCGCCGCCGCGCAGATCAGCTTGCAGTGAAAAAGTTTGTAATTATTTGCACAATACTCGCCAACGCCCCTCGGGCTCAATTTTAAATTAAAAACCCGCAAGATGATGGAAATAGATATATCGAGAGCCGCAGACAAGCTGCTGCTGCTGCTGAAGTGGTAGGTACGAATCGTGCTCTCGCGAGCAGCTACCTACTGTGGTGTTGTTCACTAGCGAAGCGGCGAGGATTACGTTTGTAAGATTCGCCGCGCGGATGATGTTGTCGCCTTGGTGTCGGCGTTATCTCGACACGGGAGGGCACTTACTCGCCGATAACAGCCGCGACTGCCTCGCTGCTCTCCTTCTCTCGCTCTCTCTCCTTTTTCTCTCTCGCGACTATTTGGCGTATATAGCGGAGTCACTTCTGATTAAAGCCGTGTACCTACCTTCGCGCGAGGTATTTTTCGCGATCAATGCGAAAGCACAATGTCTGCGCATAGAGAACCGATGAATCATCGGCGTGTGTGACGAGACCCGCTCGCGAGAGAGAGGGAGAACGATTTGCATAATTTTATGCAAATGGTCTGTTATGAGATAAGGTCGCGCGTCTGGAAAAAGTATATGTATGAACGTTTCACACGCACTTAGTCGGTTTCGGTATCGTCGACCGTAACTCAGGCCGCACTCGAGGTCGCACTTTTTCGTTAATGATGAAAGATTCGAGCTGCAGCGCACGACTGAAACTTACCGGGAATTTCTCCTCGATTTTCCGAAGGCCTCTCGTAGTTGCGCTTTCGTCGTGGCCCATTAGGGGCTATCGGTCCGACGCGAACCGGGGCATAAACATCATGCATCGCTTCGACACCTCGATGTGCGCGCTCTCTGCAGTAATGCGTTAGTAACTCTCTCGGCAATATCTCTGTCTTTTAACCTCGTGATGTGCCTCGCTGCACTCCTCCCCCCCCCCTCTTTCGCGATACTTTATTCAATTCTTCAAAGACAAAGGCTCTCTGCTGTTGATTCATCTCCTACTTTTGTTCCCCGTAAAAGACGGAAACTGAATTATTGATCACTCTCTGCATCAACGTAAAAGTGTCGTTCGATATGTCTTATTCTTCGGAGAGCCGAGATCGCGCAACGGGGTGAAGAGGTATTTTCGAAAGAATTTCACAATTTCGCGCGCATATCCAATCCACATTTACGATTTAAGAATGTACGGAGCGAAGGGAGCAGGCATTACAGAGGTATATAAAAAAGACAGCTCTCGCGGTTCGCGAGGATAAACGGAGTGTACGGTACTCTCGAGAGAGCAGACGCGGATACGAATGCGTCCCTTTGAGAGGACCGATACCTACTCGCTCATGGCTCGGCTGTCTTTCGGCTGATGCTGCAGGGGAGACGGAGTCGAGGAAAAAAATCCTTTGACAGAGATTACAGGCGGTCAGTTTATCCGCAAAGCGCGCGCGACGACATTGAGACGTAAGATTTCGACCAGAGGTTAATAGCGACATTAGTCATTTCCCTCGGTGGCTTGGCTGATACTCGCCAGTGGAGAGGCTGCATCAATAAACCGGTCAACCAAAATCGCCGAAGATGCGCCGAGAAGAGCAGGAAGGCGTTTTAGCTGCGTTTAGGAATAAGGCTTCTCCTCTGCTGCACGCGCGTGTAAGGACGCGAGATTAAGATTGAAACTTCTCTCGGCATCCTTCGAGGGATACATTCTGCTGCTGCTGCACTGGCCGTGATTAAAGAGCCGCGCGCGAGATAAATGGCTCCGTAAAAATTTCGTTCTTCGGACGTCGTTACGCGGGCGCGTGAGCTGCTGCTGCTGCTGCCTCTTTTTCTTCTCCGGGGCAACGATCTTTCCGAGTCAGCTCCTTAGTCCTCGATTCTTCTCCGCGCTCGCTTGGCTTCACCCCCGACTCTCTAACGCGAGCATAAATCATCCGCTGATCTAACGCTCGGCCGGGGAGAGAGCCTTGAGCGATATTTGATTATCGTCTCGCAATAGCGCTCTCGCTAGCTCCAATATCGTCTAATTATTGCAGTGTACAGGCGAGAGAGATCACGTCGCGCGTTACTTCTAAAGTCACGTTTACGCGCGATAATTAGAATTTCTTACCGCGCGCACTGGAGAGAAGACTCATTAAGAACAGGAGCAAGACGTTTCTTTATCTGATACGCTCCAGACACATTAGCCGGATCCAGATCCTAAACTCGATTAACTGTAAAAGTTGAAGCTGCGCTTTTAGCCTAAACGGTGCACTATGTGTGTGTGTGTGTGTGTGTGTGTGTGTGTGTGTGTATGTGTCGAAGCGGTCGCGCGAGAGTGCCGGGAGGACAAAAACGAATTGCAGTTTCCCATGGAAGAAGCGCAGGTACTGCAAGTGCTGTTGTTCTGGATTCCTGCGCGGCGGCCGCAATTTCCCGAGATCGCGAGCAATGTTTGTTGTATATACTGGCGGCGCTTCGTGCAACGGACGTGTTAATTGGAAAGCTGCGCGCCGAGAGATGCATGAATCTAATCGCACGTGCCGAGAGAGAGCTGCCGCGAGCGCGTTGGAAACTGTAAATTTCGATAGCTGCTCTTTCTCTCTGGCATTAGCGCGCACTCGCCATTGTAATTGTCGGAGTTATAGCGTGTTATTTTCCAGCATGCTGAAATTGCCTCTCTCGCTTGCATAAATCAAATTTTGATAACGCGCGCGTACAATTCGATTCTACGCACCGCAGTGTCGCGAGAGAAAAAGGCAATTTCCCAATGAGCACGCTCGATTCGCGTATCATATTACAAGGGAAGGATAAATTCCTGCGGAGAAAAGCCCCATAATTCTAGCGAGCGTCAGCAGCTTTGGCGGCTGTATGGCGGGATTTTCTCCGCAGAAAGCCGGCGAGCGGGAAACGAAGAAGGGAAGAGCTGTTGTGTGTATACACCGCACACGCGCCGCGCGTTCGCGCGAGGACTTTGCGCAATGATTCAACGAAAATCCCACGGCATGAATGGGCATATAATGCGCCGAGATGCGACTCGCCGCTGCGTCCAACAAGTGATGAACGGTCGCAGCTAAATTAATTGCGGAGCGTCATAGGCTCGCGAGAGAGAAACGCTGGACATTCATAAGGGAGGATAAGAGATATAGGAAATCGACGAGGCTAATGGCACCTGCGCACTCTGTAGACTGGTATGCGCCGCTGCCGTAATCGGCTGCGTTTCAAGTCCTCCGCGTACATGGTACCTATATACTGCACACACTTGCACGAGAGCGGCGCGGAAAAACAATTTACAAATCGTTGCCACGTGTAATGGGTAGCCGGTGACAGGCTGAAAATTCCAGCTTCCACGGCCACTGACATAAATGCCTGTACTTGCAGTCAATCACGGGGGCAGCGCGCGCAAGTGCGGAACCTTCGACGCGGCTACTATATACCATATAGGTATAAATACACTTGGAGCTTTTCAATGGGACCGCGCCGGCTGACCCATTGATCCCTTCCTATTTATCAGCTTCTCTTTTTCACGAATATCCGGCGAATAATTTACGCGTCGGAACGAATGGCTGCTTCCTTTAAACTGCCGGTTTTATTGATTGTCTCGTTTGTTCGTCTCAAATACTGACACGCCGTACACCGCTGCGGTGCCGGAGAGTATTACTAGAGAGTTCATTTATACACACAGGATTCGTATTAGTTTCGTAAACGGCATACGCAATCACATTATTCAATCTCGCTGTACACAGCAGCGCCAACTTTGTATTATTGGGAGTCTTAATTGAATTTTTGATATCCAGCAGATGAAAGGCAAACGATCGATACAGCAGGGAACATTTTCATGACTCGCGAATCGTCTCGAGAGGCTATACATAGCGAGACTAAATTCAATTTCAAACCGCTCCTTATCGTCCCGGAATATGCGCTGCACGCAAAACGACATCGATATTACTTATCATCTGCCGCTATATGGAGTCGTTTGTTTTTATGCAAATGCGAAGATCTTTGCTTCAATTACATGAAGACTTGTTCATCATTAAGCTCGCGGGCGCGCGCAAAAACGACGTTGTAATATCTAGGAAAAATATTACGCGTGGGCAACCGATGCAAATGTATGAATTCATATAAATGAACCGCCGGCGGCGCCGTAAACTCCGCCGAGAATAAGAATTCGCATATCGTTTCTGCGAGTAGTTTCGTACAGTATCGACGAGTCGGCGAATAAAAGAGAAAAAGGCGGCGGCGCGCCGGCGAAGATTAAAAAGCAAAGTGCTAATTCCAGCTACCGAGCTCATGAGCCGAGATTTCTTTTAAGACGAAGATGCACTTCCTCGGCTCGCCAACATTATCTTACACCTGATAAACTGACAGCTAATTAAAGCCTCGCTTTGGACATGGAATTGCGATATCCGGCCTAAAGAGCTGCGACAAATGAAGTCGTTCTTACGCAGCGAGAGAGCGAAGCCGCTTAACTTTGTCGCGCAAACAGAAAGAGAGAGCTGCTGCCTTCGATTCCCGCATCGAGAGGAGTTTAAGTGCTGGCTCTCGACGGCTACACTCGGATTAAGCCACACGTCGATCGGCTGCGAGCTCGTAAATGTGCCTGAATCAATGTGTGCGTATATACGCCCTCTCTTTCTCGTTCCTCATTTTGCGCGCGATAAGGACGCGCGGCTTTTTTCTCTCCTTTGTCGCGCGCGGGGGCAGAATAAACGAAAAAGAGCGAGCCGAAGCGACAAGCTCGCTTATGCTAATTTTCTCCGCCGGCAATCCAAACGCCAGCGCGCAAGCACTTAGTCCAGCTGTTAGCCGATATATATAGGTGTGCGAGTGTGTGCACGTGCCTTGTGTACATTTAACGCCTCTCCGGCTCGCGTGAAATTCATCCCTGCGTATACATAATGCGCACACACGCGCGTCAATTCTCCAAAGTCGAGGCGACGAAATATAAGAGGCGGTATTTGCATTTCCTTCTTCTCGAGGCATTCCTTATCTGAAACAACGGCTTTTTTCTCACTTTTACATCTCAAGCTTGTTAAAAAATTCGAGTGTCTTCTTCTCCTTTTTTTTGTCGAAAAGAAAGCGATTTCAAGAGGAAAATATGGAGTCCGAAGAAAAAGTTAATTCCAAATCGCTATTCGGCCAAGTTTGCGTTTGCTATAAAAGTGGACTGCGGTTCTCGGTATGTGCACCCGACACCAAAACTCGTTTCTTTCGTCGAGGAGCTTTAAATTTTTATTACAGCTATTCGCATACTTTAAATATGAAGCACTGATAAGGCCAACCATTCAATTCGCCGAAAAATATAGTTTCGTCCTTCGCACCTCCGTGCGATAAAATCTCACGACTGCGTGGTCGTAAACTCGAAAAATCTTGATGCCCTCGCGGCGCGCTCAAAAGTATACCTATTATTCGCGCTGCACTTTGATTTCTAATATTAAATGTCAGAATTGAAGGCCGAAATACAACAAAAAAGTGACGGTTTGAGCACATCACAATGGCCGATTCTTCTTTCACTGGGATTTCTATATATACAGCGAGAGTTGCTCAATTATTATGCCATTCTCGTCGAGAGTATCGAGTTACTCACGCGATTATGATGCGGCGTGCGATATGAATTTTCCGAAAAGGACGGCCGCGGTATTCGGCTTAATTTCATCAAGGGAAGAAAGGGGCGATTCATCTTCGGGTTATTACATATACACCGCGCACAGGCCGAAGAAGAAGAAGAAGAAGAGAATGAAAAGAAGCAACAAAGGCACTTTAAAAGGAAGAGCGCGAGGAAGCGAACATAAGAGCTGGCAAACAAAGTGGGGGGAGAATAAAGGGGTCGAAATCTCAATAAATAGATTCCGATGCTCGGGCCGATAAAGGGAGGGCCAGTTCCCCGGGCCCTTCTTGGATTAGAGGGTCGGCTCTCGGAGCCGAGGTATACACAAGTGCGGTAGCAGCTGCCCGGGGCATCGGCACGAAGGGCATCAGCTCATTATTTATCGTGATATCAACCTATATTTCACGCACATTGCCGACGACTTACTGCGCACACACGCGTGTACCTCTTTCGCCTCTGTGTGTAATTCTTATTTTCCACGCGGCTGAGCCTATCTAAACGTTTCTTGTATAACCTGTACTGTACTAATAGGAGCTAGCGCACTTGACGCGCGCTTTTACCTCGACGGCTGTGGCTGTATTATGTGTGCCGATATGCCGGAGCTCGCGCTGCCAATTGAGATCTTGTTCCGATATAAGTGAGGAGAGAGAGAGATCGATTGATAAATCGCCCGTGTGTAATTATTATCCTCGGCGATATTTATATTTATCAAACACGATGTATAATGCGCCTTGTGTGTATTCGAGAGAGATGCTTTATTAATTATTGTTCTCTCGCTTGCGAGAATTTCGTCGGTTTCGCCGCGCGCGCGCGTGTTGGGCAACAAATTGAGCGAAGACAATACCTTTACGTAAGCTTTTTTCAACTGTATTAAGCACGCCATTTACAGACGTTATTCATTACTCTCTAGCGCTGCTCATGCGATGTCAGATAGGTGTATCCCAACTATTTTATCTGGTATATAATATGGCTCTTGCGGCGCGCAAACTATTTGCGTAAGAAGTTCAGCAACATGAAGATATCTGCAGCCGGGCGAACTTTGAATAGGGTCTAACTGCAGCATTACGCAACTGGTTTAATGTTTGCCAATAAATTCAAGCCGACGATATATAGGTGGTACACACATATGCGGGCTCAGCGCAGATATTGTCATTCTCACGGAGATAATAGCCCAGTTCACTTGCTATAGCTGCTGTCCCGACTTAATTAGCCGCCAGGGCAAAAAGTCCGAGAGAGTAGCTAGAGCCGGTAAAAATATAAGAAAAAGATTCGAATCAATTTAAAGGACTCTGGCGCTGATGCAGCAGCGGGACAGATCGTGCGAAGAAGCAGGAGAAATTCGAGTCTATATACTTATGGGTATTATATATACACGAGAAGGAGGAAATGAGAATACGTAGGATTTCACTTGTAAAGATCGGCGCGCGATGCGGGTATACATACTCTTGTTTTGCAATTCCTAATGAAATATGCAAAAACGCGCATCGAACTCTGCAGCCGCCGCGCTTGCGCAAGAAAAAGGAAACGAGACAAGCGAGAGGAGCGTGCGCTAGAAGATAAGACCCCTGCTTTCCATCACAGTTTATATCGCGTGGCACGCACGTGCAAACTCGTCACTCTCTCTCTCCCTCTCTCTCTTTTCCACTGCTGCTGCTGCAGCTCTCGCACCCTCGTGCTATCTCCTTCTGGCGGCCGACAGCTCTTATCTCATCTTATTCTTTCTTTACTTCTTGCTCGTCTTTCTCTCTGCATCTTTTTCCCCGACTATGTACGCCCTTCTCGACGTTCGGCTAATTAACTCGGGCCGATCGCAAGAAGCTGCCGCCGCCGCCGCCACGGTTATACGACTAGAACTAATCTCGCGAGCGTATACAGCGCCTTCTGAAAAACTGGGCCTGCGATAATTGCGAGAGGATGCGTCGCGGAGATGAGAAACAGCCTCCTCGTCATTTTCGATGTAATTTCATTTATATACACAGTCGAGAGACATCGTTAAAATTTAAAATACGATTCAGTCTGCATTTTTCGCGGTGGATTTCCTTTTCATATAATATCGCGATGCAAATAGAGGCGCGTGTGTAAAGTTTAGAAATCACTATAGTTTGCATTGAAATGCTTCGTAAACATTTGAAGATCTCGGCGATTTGGCCAACGAGTGCGCGCGCGCTCATTAGAACTGTTTGAACGAGAGACAGGTACTTATATACGCTAAGCTTTCCGCACTCCGTCGCGTTGCGCGAGAGAAAATACGATCGAAGGCTCTAACGAAGCTAAAGTCGAATTAATGCGGTAATTTTTGCGAAAAGTCGCTGCGCACATCATAAAGTAATGAGAGAAACGCGTATAATTGATCGGGAATCGGCGCGGCTTACTTCGATGATGCGTAAGCACGCATTTGCCTACGGGCGCGGCAGCGGCGGCGGCGGCGGAGAAAAGAGAAAGGGCGCGCGCGCGCGAGGGGAATGAGATAAAATGGCCCGAATAAATGCGATCCAAATGCAGTACGACTGGTTTTGCTCTTTTGCAAGAGCGCGCCCGATCTCTGGGAATCTTAAGCACCTGCTGTACTTAAGGACCGGGTTGGCCACTGCTCTGCCGCTGTTGCTGCTGCTGCTGCTGAACGAAGCCTGAAATATATACCTACTCTCTTTCTCGCTTTTCTGCGCTTTTTTCCCCGCGAGAGAGATAGAACGAGCCGAGTCGATCCGGAAGGTTACTTTATGTTGCGGAAATATATACGCACTGCACACTGTGCGTGCGGATCTTGTTTTGAAGAGGCGCCGGGTTTTCTTCAGCGTATAAGATTATTGTTCATAAAGCAGCCTTGAGAATCGCGCTAATTAAATTTTATTTCAGTCGGATAAGCTCGCAGAAACTCGTTTGCGTCATAGTATACTAGACGTGCACAGTTACTTCGTAGATAACATTTTTTTTTTCGTCATTATACTTAGGCGCAGTCGAAAAACTGCAGTTAAATCGGCTGAATGGGGGGAGGGGATGAGCATTATTGAATTTTCGGCATTGCAGTCGATCGGAACAGCGCGTGTTGGACATGCAAATCGGCATTACACACGCACACGTGTGCGGTATAGTAGTATACGTACATGCGTTGGCCGCGCGGCGCAGCGATGAAATCATAAATTGGTGGACGTCGGCCGCCGGCGCTGATAGCGAACAACCAATAATTATGCTAATACATACATCGTAATACATCCGAAGAGGCGGTCATTCCCGATCTTGCCGCCGCTGAAAGGGATGGGACTTTGGGGTGAGCAAAGGCCTCCTCCTCCTCCTTCCCCTCGACCGCTGCACTATATATGTGTTTGCACTTTGCTGTCTGCCAATTGCCATCAAGTATACCGACGAATACGGGGCCACGCGCGCTTTTGTGTTTAGCAGCGCGCCTCGCTGCAGCCGAGGGAACTCTCGTATAGATCCGCAGATAAGCATATATAATATAATATGCATCGAAATTTTTCTCGGCCTGCCTATGGGCACTATACTCGCAGAATGACACTGATTGATGACTCGAAAATCTCAACACCTGTGGAGCTGCTTGGAGGAAAAAATGTTTCTACGAATACAATCTCTTGCAATAATTATAAACGCATTTTTTACCTAATTTGAAACCGAAAGCACGTTACTCGCGGCTAACGACCCGAATGTGTACACATATAGTTTTAATTGCGCAAATTAAAAGTTATTGTGGTCGAATAAAAAGGTAATTGGAATTAGGAAAATTACAGCGACGTGCACGCACGGATAATCTGGAGAGATAAGTTTTGGCATAGCGGCCACGCGAAGAACACGGGGAAGCACTCGTCTTTATTACTGCGCCCGGCTTGATTCGGCTTTCAAGTGCCGTTCGCTGACAAGGAAAGTCAATTTCTTTCCGCACTTTATTACTCCCCGGCGGGATTCGAGGGGACAGTCTATATACATTTATTCGCGAACCCTTCTTGTATACCTGTACTAAGCCGAATTGCTTATACTTCTGTCGCATTAATTTTGACTATACTTACTACACAGAAAATACTCGAAAAGTTCGAAAGCAGCATCAGCGAGGAGACGAGACAGAGATTTAACGACGTCGATTTGAGCGGTCCGCGTATTTGCATAAAAATTTCAATTTAACTAGGCGCTCTCTCGAATGAATTAAAACGAATAAGCCGCTCGATCGAGGTATTGGTATAATTAATATACGCCGATCAGCAGCAGCAGCAGCAGCAGCAGCAGGCTGCGCATGCCGAGCAAAAATACTGCTCCGCGTTTTGTCGTACACGTAAAAATAACGGCCAAACACGCGAAGCCTTATCAAGAGCCATTATTCAGCCGGTCTGTAGCGGCGAGAGGATCCGACTTAATGAAAAGCAATTATCGCGCTCGGCGTGTGTATGTGTGTATGCCCCTTGGGCGCTTGCCGAAAATCTTTGGCTTTATATTATTCGCTTGGCGAACGGCAGATAAGATCGGCTCTCTAAATTTCGCGAGTCCTTGCTATATAATGACGCGTTTGAAGAAGTTTGCGGCCTCCGGGGACATTTGGCACACAGGTGTTACAGCATATATAAGTGACGAAAGCGCGTCGCGGAGCGGAGGAGTGCGAAATGCTGTGTCGCGCATCGATCTCGAGAGAAATGAGGGATTTCCACGGGGATTGTAATAAATTCACATCGCGCTGCTATATTAGGTGTCGCGCGCTCGCGCGCGGGAGGGGGGCTGTTATTAATCGAGCCGATCAGTATCGTCGCTATGGGATACACACAAGATTGCGTGTGTCGAACCAATAATCGCGAGCGGACGCGCCTGCTCCGCACGTCGGATCGTTCGTCTTAATGCGGAGATAGGCGTAACGCTTGATATTCCCTCGCTTCTTCTTCTTCTTCTTCTTCTTCTTCTTCTGCTTCTTCTTCACCGACTTTATCCCACTCCTTATCTTTGTCTTTTTATACGTGCTTCTCCCTTACTGCTCATTCTCGCTCTCGTCGTCCTTTCATTCGTGACCCCTCTCTGCTCAACTTGATTCTCAATAATAATAAGTAGCGTTTAATCGAGAGTTGCACTTGATTTACTCCTTGCAATTTTTTCTCCACCGAGTTGCTCTAATGAACCTCTTTATTTCTGCTTGATGAATCGCCGGTATTTTGAATGTGTAATGCTCGCTAGTGGAAGCATCGAGCGCGAGAAATCCTCGGGGAAAGTAGCACACAAACTTGACTCTCAGCGCGCGTCGATTGAAAAAGTACCATTTCTATATAATATGGTATATCTGTTGGAATTATTAACAAACTAATAACGCTGCTGCGAAGATAGGAAAGTATATACGAAAGGTTCAGAAGTAATGGTCGATACGAAGCATTTGCACTGTGCGGAGTTAAAGTCCTCGACAAATACATATTAAAGTATTTTAATGAGCAGTCGCTGCGATTTCTCACTGCAATTACCGGTGAGGCCAGGTAGTTTGCCGTCCGGTGGTTCAGAGGTCACGATGAGCTAAAGCACGAATAATTGCGTGTGTCCCCTGAGCCAGTCGCGCGCGAGAATCTTGCGCTTTCCTGCACCGATATTTTCTCGATTTCGAGAGTATTATATATCTGACTAAGAGAAAGGACGAGAAAATGGTCATTCAATCGTTCGTTACATAGCGAGAGCGAAAATAGAGAGGGATGAAGAATGTGACGGTGCGCGTCTGTTGCGCCGCCGCCGAGGATCTCAATAGGAGCACCGGTTCTTCTCTCGGGGCAGCGGCCCGAAGAGAGAACGAGGAGAGAGGGAAGATAAAGAAGGACGCAACGCACCACACACACAAGTCCTATCGCACATAAAGCTCGCGCGGGGAAGGTCGACGACGTCGCGTTGCGATATTTAAAGTATGTCCATAGAAAATCAACGTCAGGAAATCCAAGCTAGATCCGCGCGCAATCCGTTACGTCGCAAGAAGGAGGAAGCTCACTCGCACTCGTCTCGGGGGAAGGGAGAAAAATATCAGTAGGCCTCTGAAAAGAAGATAAAAGCTGCTGGGAGCGGGAGAGGATAACCTCTCACGATGCCGATCGAGCTCGCGCGCTAGAGAGAGAGAGAGAGAAGGGAAAGCGAGCCGGCAGCAGTGAGTGACAGCTCTATAGAGTTCGTCGGGTTGGTAGCATTGTGAGGATTTAGCTCCTTCCTATATGTGCGCAGCACAACCGGTCACTTCATGCAGATTCCCCAGCATGCGCGCACCTGAGCTATCCTATACGCATACAGAAGTGTGTGTGCGAATATCCCATTGCGCGACACACGCGTGTACGTGCCCGTGAACTAGGTGCGTTGCACAGTTAACAGCCTCGTCGCCTATACTCGTAGCGACACTTTAATGGCGACAGCGATCCAGGGAAACGGAAATCCGCGCACGGTAACCGTGAAAGACGTGCGAATCCCCTCCTGATCTCTCTCTCTCTGTCTCTGTTTTGAATTCTAGCATATAAGAGACACCCGTGCAGGCTGCACAAAAAACGCTCCAACCCTCGGCGTCGTTCATCTTCCCGCGGATTTTATTATTTCGCGATTACTTTACGAGGGGAAGGTCGATTGGCGATTACAATTAACTTTTTATTACACCGCGTGATATAACCACTACTACGCAATTACACACCGCTGAAACTTTCTTCGAGCGCGTAATTTCATAAATCTCCACTACGTTGCACGTCTATTATAGAATTATATACGAATTTTTTGAAAAAGCTGCAGCCTTTCCGAGAATGTGAAAATTGTGTGTAATTTGCGGTTTATAAGTGCAGCTCCCATACCGAGAGTAGACCGCCGCCGCGTATACGATCTAATCACGCGAGGTAACGATTTTTCGCGATTACGTAATGAGTAAACAAAAGTTATTCGAGGTGATTTAGCGGCGAGATTTCACATTGATTTTGAGTAATGTACAGGGCGAGAGGGAAAAAGTTGGAGAATTAATGGGACCCACACTGCAAGGCATTAAGATCCGGCTGTTTGGCTAAATCGCCTGCTGTAGCTAATAACGATAAGAAGCACGGTGTATCTCGAAGAATTTTCATAGACGCGACGGCGAGGACGAGGCGAGATGAAGTGCGGCATCGCTCTCGGGGAAAATCCGAGAGTTTCCTCGTCGGCGTGCACGATGCATAAATCGGTCGGCGCGTCTGTGTGTATGTATATACATACTGCTTCTTTCTCCGACTGTCTCACTCTCATTTCAATGAAGCGGCTCTCTCGTGTACTTATACTCTCGCTCATACTCCTCGTTCGTTTGTCTCTCTCTTTCTCTCTCTCGGCGGCGGTAAAGCTTGCGCGAGTTTCTTTTCTTTGGCATTCCCCGTAGGGTCGAGGATCGTGCGTGCGTGTAATCGCGGCCCCCTCTACTCTCGTTCTCTTTGCTACTTTATACGCGTGTACGGATGAATACACATACTTGCCGCTGCCGCTGCTGCTCACTCTCGCGATCTTTGGCTCGTTTTGTGTACGCGCATATGTATACGCACAATGGAGCTTCGCTCGCGCGCATTTATTTATGCAAACGGAATACACATCCAGCTAATTGTGCCGGGGAGCCGTACACACATGTGCGCGCAGACGAGCGATGAGTCATGCGTGAACTCGAGCCTCGCAGTGTGTGTATGTATAGGGATTTTGCTTGAACCGCCCATCGGCGATGTTTTTTCTTTTATTTCTTTTTTTCGTCGAATTGCAGCATCATAATGGAAAATCATCCGCGAAATTAACAACACGGCCGCGATGAAACTGGCAAATCGAGTGAAAATAGACTACCGCCGATAACAAGTAGTAACATCCCGGGATTGGCAAGGCGCGGCTGTCTAGACACGTATATACACGTAAACTGGTGCGCGCATTAAACCTCGAGATGTAATCGGTTATGAGATACAAATCGAGAGAGACTTGTTTATGCAACGAGCGCTTGCAAAAGAAAAGTGGAGAATTAGTTGCAGAACGTAAGAAACGAGTATGGAGTATACGCGCGCGGCGGCAAAGGTCAGGAATCGATAGCGGAATGGCCGGCTGATAGAGCAACTTATCTCAGGAGGGGGAATATAACGGGAGCCCTGCGACGGCAATCGGCGATCCAGAGTGACACTTACAGTCGATCAAGCAATCGATACACTTGATTGATTCGGCCGGTTCCGCTTTGAATACATCCGCGGCGCGGCGTATTACCCGCGCTCTGGCCAACTATCGACAGCAGCAGCAGCAGCGGCAGCAGCAGGGGAAAAAGACGCGAGTGGCGCAAGAAGCGGTTAAAGCAGCAGATCGACCGACGAGCGAGCGAGAGAGAGGAAGGAAGGGAGAAGAGCTTGTGGCAGATCGCGGACGACTGTCAGTCCTCCGGCGAGCCGGGAATGCCGCGCGGCTGAGCTACTCGGCTTACCCGCGCGCGCAGCCGGCGGCTCCGCAGCAACAGCTCTATTCGAGAGTCGCTGCTTCTGCTGCTGCTACGAAGCGCGCAAAAACCGATGGAGAGCCGATCGCACGCAGGACATACGGAAAGCAAGGTCGACGGGGGGTTGCTGCCGCTGCTGCCGCTGCACACACTGCACTCTCTCACGTACACGAGAGCTGACCGCGGCGACTCTCCTTTTTTGCGGCTCTCTCATATATACCTGTATAGGAGATCCGCCGCGACCAAAAAAGACTCGGAGGGAGACAACGACGACAAGCCACGTCGCTTCATCGCCTATCATAGATACCGATCTCTACACGACACTCTACACACACAGACGAGAGAGAGAGAGAGAGAGAGAGAGAGAGAGAGAGCCAAAAAATTCTATCCGCGATTCTCGATAGGACGTCTTTTTGCAGCTGTTATCACAATAATGAGAATTAACGCGCATTCAACGCAGAGAAAGAGTGAGAGAGCGTGAGCTGGCGTTTTCAAAACGCGCCAGACACATAACACAAGAGTGTCGAATTACAGTCTTGCAATGCAATTCGATATGCGAGACAGCGCGCAATATTTAGCGATCCCCTGTCGATTCGGACTTTTTGCGCGCGAGAGTGTCGTACACACACACACACACACACACACACACACACACAGCTGCAGCGCGCGAAGAAAGAGAGTGAGAAAAGCAGCGAGAGAGGAGTAAAAAAACAGACACACACAGCCGCAGACAGCAAGAGTAGTCCGCGGAAAAAAGGCGCGCCGATAAATATCCGCGTGGCGCGATCCACAATTTATTTATCCAATTTGTAGGGGCGATTTATAAAGCGAGTCGCTCGATTAGCCGAGGTAAAAAAGGACGAGCCGAACATTCACGCGAAAAGATAAATTCCCGACACGGCGCGCGCCCGAGAAATCAGCGAAATCTGTGAAAGATCAGCCAAGAGAGAGGAACTCGGTATCGTCGTCCTCCTCCTTCTCCGGCGCAGAGTGTGTTCAGCTGTGTGTCTCTGTGTGTGCGCGCGCTCGTCGTCGCCACAATTATAAATCCGTGTCCTGCGCTGCTGATGTCCTCTCTCTCTCTCTCCCGACAACTCGCTGCGAGGTGGCCTCTCTTGATATATGCTAAATTTATGAAACGCCAATCGGCCCATTAATTCAATTGTGATGAAAGCCACTTTTACTCGACGCGACTCGCGCCTCATCTGCATAAGCCATTTCCGATATTCTAGCAAAACTCTAACGACTCTGCAAATATTTCAGCGTCGTTAAAAAAAAAAACATTCAACTTACTCGCCGGCGACGATAACTCACGCGCAGATGCGTATACACGAGGTACAGTTAGCTGATGCGTATACGTATACCTACATCGCAGGAATAAATTAAAAGGCTGAATCACAGTGTGGAAATAACGCGAGGAGGCCCGCTGACTGCCCAAAAATTCCGTCTAAGGTTTCAAAGCGCGCGTGTAGACGGAAAAGCGACTACATACACGCCAACGTTTTAACTAATAGCCCGAGAATCCAGAGAAGGCGTGGAGCATGGAAAAAGCTGACGCGACAACGTGTCCCAGTCGCGACCGTCAACGCGCGTACCTGTTTTGTCGAGATTTTCGCCTTCTTGACTATAACCGAAAGCAGGTCGCAGAGAGTATAGATAACGCGATTGCCTATTCGCCTGTCGCTCGCTTCCACTCACGCGACTGGCTTATATGCTCATTGGCTCGATTGTTTGTTAAACAGCTCTACGGGATTGTCGAGTATACGGCGCTTTTTGCCGTGTACCGAGACTGATGTATATGTAAGCGCGCGACAAGCCGAGACGGCTAAGCCGGAACACGCGACGTACTGGACTCTATATAGACGCGTGAAAAACTCGTCGCAGACACGCCGCGCACTTCTTCTCCGTTTCGCACTTTTAATCAGGTGCGCGTTTGCGCGACTGCAATTAATTACGATCAGACCGTTCGCCCCGGTTCTGATGGCGAATTCAGACGTTTCCGTCAGTATAATAATCAGACGCGCGCATAATTATAAAGTAAATTCGATTAATTTATCGGGGCGAGTACTTTTTGCCATCAGCAGCAGCAGCAGCAAATTAAGAAGTAGGTCTAACAGGTGCGCTCTCGCGCTTCTTATAATACGCTGATTAATTTAATTGCGAATAAAGCAAAAGGGATAATATAGCGCGTCGTCTACATAGGCCGCAAATAGCCGAGTATATGTATGGGATATTAAGTTATTTCCATATTTCAGCAGCCGATGGGAGCAAAAAAGAAGCGCGCATAAAGTTTTATATCGATCTCGCAGAAAGAAAGCGACCTTCGATTATCGTCGCCGGCGAGCGAAACAGCCGGATGGGAAGAACACGCGGGGCGAAAAAGAGAAGAGGGAGAGTATAGAGTATATACTCTGCAGTATGTGGCTATATACACACACACACACATATATATATAATATAAAAGAGGAGGAAACGGAAAAGAAGGAGAGAGAGCTCGTACACGATCTCGCGGAGGGCAGCAGCAGCGGCCGCGGCGGCGGCAGCCGCGTCGGATTGTATTCCGTATATACTCCGATTGAAATCGATATTCCGTCCAAGGTCGACATAAAACGAAAGCACAGGAACAATACGTCTTATGCTATCCGCAGCCGCCGCGTGGCACACACACATACACACACAAGAGAATAGTCCCGGCTATAAGGCCCTGCTCTGCTCTCTTTCTCTGTTTCAGTTTCTCTTCCTTTTTACTCCCTCCCCCTTATCTGTCTTGCAGTTCCTCTCTTTCTCTCCCAGCTTTCGCCGTCTCTGCGCCCTTTGCCTGTTTTCTCTCTACTCTTTACTCGCCTCTCTCGACGCTCATTTCGCTTATTCCCCCCATCTCGGTTGCACAATTTTCTCATGACGTGTATATTACGATTGCGAATAAGTTGGTGCATGAATTTGGTCGGGTTCGCGTCTTTCGACTGGACCTCTGAGAATTAAGGATATGATATAGAAGCTCTCACACAGGAGAGATAAGAAAAGTGTGTAATTAATAGCGGAAATTCCCGGAGGAGACCTGCTACTATTCCGCGAAGAAAAAGCTGCGCGAGCCACGTCAGGAGAGAATCGCAGCCGAGAGAGAGGTTCGGGAAAAAAGGGGCTCCTCGAGCGCGCAAGGTCGAGAGCAGAATCTGCTAATGCGCTGTACGGCAAGCCGAAACGAGTCGCGCTCGAGAAAGAATTTGCAATTCGCGGTCTGAAAAAGAAGCAGCGAATGAGATTTACTCCCAGGTGCATTGTCTTATAAACAGACTGAGCTGCGCTCTTTTGCGCGCGTAGCTTTCGCTGTATATATAATATACCTAGAGTAGTGCACGCTCGACTGCTCTTGAATATAAAAGAAAGTGACAAAGAGATATATTATTTTGATACAGGTTGCGGGCCAAGGAACGAGAAGATATGCGGGCTGGAGAGCGCCTCTCGGCAATGTAATTATTTTTTCATCCTCCGCATCGCAGATGTGTGCTTGGTTTGTTTGAACATTCGAACAGTGCTACTTATCGCTTCAACTGACTTTATTTATCGCCGAGCAGCGGTTACGTATATTACACGTAGTTTTTCAGCGGCTCAATCCGAGTTTCTTATAACCGAGATGATCGCGAATGGGAAAAGCGCTGATTTAGAAAGTTCGTCTAATGCAAAGCAGTAGCGGACTTTCTTCGGATTCAATTAGCGCTATACGGCGCGGAACGGAAGCCAAGCGAAATCGGAGGCTCGCAAGAGTTGAGTCAGTGTCATTAGTTCTCTCGATGCAGATAATGAATAGGCGACGCGCGCGCATACAATCGACCGAGTTGACGAGAGCGAGCGGCAGGATATAATCAAGAAGAGAGAGGCCTCTCTCCAAGCGGCTTCGAATTAGTCGGTCAGATTAGCGAAGATACCGCTGGCATATGCAATTCATTAGCGCGATTGTTCAGTCGCTGCAGCGCTTTAGCCGCCAACGCACACGGAAATTTATTTGGCCAACTGCCACACACTAAATCATCATCTCTCCGCTCGCGTTCGCCGAGGAATTTTCTGGTTCTTGCAAAAACGCGTCTGATTTCGCAAATGAAAACGACGAACACAAAGTGTCATTTATTCTTGCCGCGGAAATTCGTTACGCGTGCGCGGCGCGTCGTTGCGCCGCGTCACCGCATGTTATTTCAACTATGATATAAAGTTGAATGGACTGTGCAGCAGCAGCAGCGGAGGAAAAGTTCGTCGCCGTTCATTACTCCTTGCGGCGCTTGCAGGACAGCGGCGCTGACAAGGATTCACAGTCTTTACATTGTCAATCTATAGCGGGAAAGCCGCGACTACTCTTTAAAGTCCGCTTAATTGTCGAACGAGAGAAGCGCGCTTTATTTATTCGCCGCTGCATCTCCCTCCTCTTATACTCGTTCTATTCCGAGAAGCGCTTTGTACTATTTATCGAATGCTCGCGCGGCAAAGTGTCCAAATAAGGCGCATTCAATGCAGATGCATCAGTGCGGATGGCTATACGGAGATTTTCTTGGACGCTGTGCGCACATGAAATTATGTAAAATTACATACCATCGATTCGATAGTTGTCGCGAAATCGAGGAATGCAAAGATTCGCGGGTACATTAGGCTCTCTCGTGTCCGCATGTGGGTATACAGTGGACGAGGCGAAAAAGGGAACAAGAAGCTGGTCCCATAAATAAGCGGCGTCGGCTGGAAGCCGCGGGCGTCCATCACCGCCCCCTCACGCTACGATCCTGCTGCCGTCTCTGTCTTACACTGCACATCAGCCCGCGAGAGAGGGAAGAAGGATCGCACTCGCCCCTGCAAATTAGTCAACCCCGCGCATTATGAATGGAGCCTTCCGCGCGCGCGCGCGGCCGTGTATATCAGCTTTCAGCTGCCACGCGGATTAAGCGAAATTATAAACAAAGCGAGAGTAGCCAGTCCGACTGCTGTTGTATATTTTTAGCTTTATTACTTTTAATTTACCTCATGTATTCTTAAGTGTAACGATCTAATTCGTGCTCGTTTTTCTTTGCAGGTTCAAGCAACGGACCCCGACTGCGGCGTCAACGCGATGGTCAACTACACCTTGGCGCCGAGCAGCAGTGCGGCGGAGCAGTTTGTCGTGCGCAGCGACACGGGCGACATTTGCGTCAGGGCGCCCCTAGACAGAGAGACCACGGCTTATCACGAACTGCCAGTCATCGCTACCGATAGAGGTTCGTTTCGCACACAGACACGACATGCACATAATACGCTATTATTTATTTTATATGAAGCCGCATAAATTTGCTTTCTCCTCTCGCGCGCGACGATGCGATGATGGATTCTTATTGGCTCATATAATAGGTGTAGTATAGCGCACCCACTTGTTTTCGCTCTTTAGAATTTCAGCTTTGCTAATTTCGGCGCGATCGTTATACTAAACTAAATATGGACGTGAAATCGCGCAGCTATACGATCCGCAGAGCTCTTCTGAACGCCGCAATTATTCGGAGTAGGAATAAATTTGCGGAAAAACGTAAAACGAATATATAGATTTAGCATTCTATCGCGGTGATTTTTTGCTAGTTATGGCGGCCTATACTCCAGACCGATCGTTAAACTTGTATAATTTGAATTTCCCACGAATTTAAGCGCAAGTATAATTCTTTCGAGACTTTCACCGCATTAGAATGACGCTCACCTACATATCGGCGAAAGGGTCGTGTCCTGTTTATATATAGCACACGCGTTACGTATATATCGCATCAGCGGCACCTGACGAACGAATACGCGTGCAGTTAGGTGCTCAAGAGGACAATGACTCAAGTCCATTGATCCATCGTGCAGGCAGTAGCGCCGACCTCTCGACTATATAGTTACAATATATATACAGCCGATTTAGCGCGCAGAAAGAAAACAATAGAGCCTCGATCGAGCGAGCGTTGCGATGTAACGAATGTAGCCGGGAAAAATAGCTAAGCGGCTGCGGAGAGAGAGAGAGAGGAAGAGGAGCAAAGCGCGCACTGAGAGAGAGAGAGAGAGAGAGAGAAGACACATAAATAGAGGAGGACAGAGGTAATGAGCGAAGGACTCGCGAGGGAGAATTACGAGGAGAATGCGGCTGAGGGGGAGGAACGGAGACCCGGGAGAAAAGAATAAAAGGAATGGAAAGCGAAAGATGTAGATAGCGAAACAGTCAGATAAGTAGTAGAAAGAGAGGCAAGGATACGCTCCTCTCTCTCTCTCTCGCTCTTTCTCTCTGGGAACGTTGCTGCAGAAGATGCGACTGTACCACGCTCTCTCGCGGGTGCACATAACTACACACACACACATACTCCCGTCTATGCTCTATTGTTGCTCCGCGTGTCTCTCGCTTTGCAAACGTATATACAGTTTCTTCCGTAATTGTCGCTCGTTATCGATATACGATTGTCCCGGGCGTTACACGCGTGACAATAAGAGCTGCTGCTGCTGCGGATATGACACGCGCGGCGAGCAACAATAACGGCGGAGGCGCGAGAAAAGGAGGCCGCCCAAGGAAAAATACTGGCGCAACAGAACCTCGCGCGCGAGAGCGCTCCAGTGATTTATATGGATCGCAGCGATGCAGCAGCAACACCGGAGAAAGAGAGAGAGAGAGACGGAGAAACTCCACGAGGGAATGCGGCGCGATAAATATCGCTAATGCGCCGCGTGAATAGTATACCTGGTGTGCACTCGCTGCGGCAAAAGAGAGAGACACTCGCCGAGTATGAGAGGGGCAGATAAGGATAGCGCCGCGTATAACGTCGCGCTGCAGCTTTCGATAGTAATTATTGTTTCCGTATATACGCGTGCGTATACTTGTATATATCGAGAGAGGAAGGCGCGGACGACAACACCGTTATGTGCGCCTGATGCAGCTTTTCAGATTTCCCTCCCGCGCAAACACCCTGATGCAGCCTACTGTATATTATGCTACGTATACGGAGAATCGTTCCGATTGCGTGTCGACGATCGAACTTGGCGGTCTTTTGTCTGCCGACTTTATTGTTATTGCCTGCTTCTCGCTGACTAATCAAAGCCGCACACGCGGGATATGGATATACGGCCAATCGTCTATTCTGCGCATTCCACACAATAGTTCGTTAAGCGCCTTTTTCCTTTCCGTAAAATCGCACGGTTCATTAGCGTCGGGAGTACCGTTCGATTCCGACGATTTTTTTCTTCAATCTCGTCACTATTTTCCGAAACCGAAATCATCCGCACGCTCGTGCGTCGCTTTAATGCGCGGCAGTTGATCCATAAATACTCAGCGAGAGTTTCTGCTAAAACTTACTGCGCCCGGTTCGCACTGGCGCGTCATTAAATTTCAATTAAGAAGCCGAAAGAAATCAACGCGCGCCTGGGGGCTCTGAATCAACGGGAAAAAATGACGCGAAAATTATCGCTAGCCGTAGATTACATCCGTACGGCAAAATAGGAGGGATGAGCAGGGGGGAGGGATCGCGAATGTCCGAGAGAGGCCGCACGCACGCATTTCATATTTCACGTACGGAGCCCTGATTGCTAATATTTTCTAGATAGCGCAGCTCGCTTCCTGCAACGCGGCGAATGCAAATGCCTCTGCCCGTGCGTCTTTCTTTCTCTATAAACACGCGTATACGGCATAAATGCAAGTTGAGTTTCGCGGCGCGGCGACAAGAGGAATGCCCTCGCCATTTAAAGGATGCGCACGGCCGAGAGAGAGAGAGAGGCGAGCATCGAAAGTCGGAGCCCTTGACGCACGGCTCCAATGACACTCGCACCTATAAATCAACGGCGTGCGCGTTCTCCGCAGAGAGAGAGAGAGAGCCGCGCGCTCTCGCACGAGTCCATACATTACTATGAGTTACGGGTGTAAACCGTTTAAACATCGGATTACGCGTTTTACATACTGTCTTCGATATTAACAGTATTAACGCGCTTTGTGCCTCTCTCGAGACCGATGCAGCAGAACCAACTCCCTCTCTCTGTGATCCAGAAGGATCGAGACCGCCTGCAATGTTTACTCTCCTCGGAATGTCTGCGCATGCAGTTTTCTTTTTCTACGCGCGGTGTCTTGCTACATTTTTCACGCGAACAAGAGCAGAATTTCCGAGCTAATAAAATACTTATTTCGAGACAAGCGCGCGATATATTCGTAATTGCCTAATAAATAAAAGCGTGAATTATACTTCGGACTCGCGCTCGCGCGCGCCTTTAAAACGGTTACACGCATTAAGCTGCGCGCGCGATTATTTGTTCATTTTTAAATATCTCTCGCTCGTGAAATATCGCTCTCCGCTGCAATTGGGCTAACGTGTCGAAGAAAAAAAGAGAGAGAGAGAGAGAAAAAAGCGAGGCGGAAGGGCTCGGAGGTGAAATGAAGTGAGAAAAAGAGTCGGCTGATTGGCTCGAAAAGAAGCTGCAGAGACACTCTGCTGATTTATGCGGACCGGCTCGAAAACGACCTCGTAGATATTTCTTCGCTGCTAATGCCCCGGCATTATTTGCTTCCGATAAGAGGATTTCTCCCCGCGAAGAATGAAATCAACGTAATCTCGTAGGATTGTCCGCGAAATATTGTCCGCGAGCTTTGATAGCGTCTATAATCGTCATCTCGCGACCGAACTACGAGTGAGGAAACTACGAGCAGCGCTAATAGCAAAATTACTGTAATAGCAGAACACTGTTAATCGTTCATGACGAAGACAAATTGGTTTTGGAAAAAAATACCGCTCTCTCGTTTCGATCGAGCCAGACAAACACAGGTTATTTTTTTTCCCTCGGAACTCTGCGCTAATCCTCTTACACACACATCACACCCAGTACACACATGGTTGCAGAAATGAGAAATAAAAATATGTTTGCTATTTTCCAGGTGGCCTCAGCACAACGTCGATCGTGCGCGTCCTGATCACGGACGTCAACGACAATCGGCCGATCTTCGAGCCTCGCGAGTACAACGTGACCCTGCGAGCGGAGAGTCCGGTGAACGGGCCGATCCTGCGCTGCGTCGCCAGCGACACGGACGCGGGTTTCTTCGGCCAGGTGGCCTACAGGATTTCGGGCGGCAACGAGGCCAACATCTTCCGCATCGACCGGACCACCGGCGAGATCCACGTGGCGCGACCCAGTCAACTCGCCCGATCGTCCACCTATCTGCTGAACGTCACTGCGACCGATGGCGCTGGACTCAAGAGCATCCTCGACGCGTCTGTGCAGATCACCACGACGACTCCCGGTCAGCGCACAGCCGCGTGCGACAGGCCGAGATACAGCATCAGCATCAAGGAGAACGTCGCCCAGAATACCTTTATCGGCAGCATCAGGGATCCCAGCGTTTCCTCCGCTACCGGTGAGTCACGCATTATTTCACGGCGCTCCTCATCATTTGCCGATATGCAGCCAATTCTAAACTGATGAATTTATTTCGTATTCCGTACTTGTACAGATTGAGCAAGAAAACGGTATTAAGATATTTCTCGTAAAAGCTCGTTGTCGGTCGCTGCTGAAGCACGAGTTCGATTCGCGCCACGAGGACTCGTGTATATAGGAATAAAGTTCCAAGGCGCCAGAAAATCTTGCAGGCAGCATAGATACCCGCGCTTAACATAGTCGCGTCACGAAGTAGGATCAAGAACACTACTCCGGGATATCGCTGCATTTCCAAACGTACTTCTGTGCATAATGCGATTCTTTCTAGGACAAAAGGTTGCCTGCGAACCCAATAACTTCTCGCGCATATTTTCGTAAATTTCCACCGTAGACCGTACAATCGCATGCAAATCACGCGCGAGACTGCGACCCGTGGCTTGCGAGAGGTGGAAGCTCAAGAATCGCGCGGGAAAAAATGAGACTGATGTCCCATATAGGAGCTGGTGAAAAAAAAGGAAGAAAATATAATCACGCGGACACCGCCGGGATGAGTTTGCAAAGGAGCTTTGAAAGACAAAGTATAAGAGAGAGAGAGGAGAGAGAGGGAGGATGCACGTATCCGTGTTTCCACACTGGAGGTACATCCGATGCAAGATACGAAGCGTCACGATCCGCGTGCGCTATATATTTCTCTCGCTCGCTCTCTTCTTAAACTCGGGCTTTTGCATGGGGGTATATTCGCCATTTACGGTAGTTTACACGAGAGAGCTGCGCGCGCCGGTGCCGTACCGCTGCACTGCAGCCGCGGGTATTGTTCGACGAGAGGCGCATACATGTACCAGCTCGGAGCATCTTGCATATCAATTTCTTTAACCCGCTTGCTTCTTTGCCTTCTTCTTTTCGTCTATACACTTCGTCGTGCTGCAGCCCGAGAGCGATTCTATTCTCGCTCGACTCCCAAAGCCTCGCTGATGCGAAAATGCGCATGAGAAGGATATGCAGCGTTGGAAAGTAAAAGGACAAAGGGGGGACAAAAACCAGTCGGCTCGCTGCTTGACGCGCGCACTCGCAATATTTGACACACGGCAGCCAATCAGATTATCAGATTAACTCTCGAGAGCGAGTGTAGTAGCGGCTATATCGACAGACTTTTATCTTCTATTTTCAATACTCGAGAATCGAGAGCGCCGCTGCAAGTGGTATATATATCTTATAGATCCGAGAGCTATGCCTCCGTGTATACCCACGCAAACGTCAATACGACAAAGCCGTACGGATGCGTCCCGCTGAGCGACGACAGCGATGACTGCCGCCGGTAGCCTATATACACATGTATACAGTGTATAGAGGACGGCCGCGAGAATTCCGCGCAAGGTCACCGAGACGAGCATATTATATAGCTTGCGTCGTTGGGCGTAATTATTTTTCAAATTGGCCAAAATTATCTGGCAAATTGCCTGCAAAATTGTTTGCCTCGCAGTTTAAATGCTCGTTGTTGCGTTCGCGCGCGATAATTTTTACGTCCGCTGCCCGGAATGACTCTTACACAAAATCAATGTGAAACCGCAGGCGTTCGCGCCCAGCTTCTCCTCGGAGAGCGCGCACTAAATCTGCTGACGAAACGAGGCTCTGCGGCAATTTTACGGGGCGCCGTCGCGTCCGAAAACTGCATCAGCTCTCTTTGTTGCATTTTCAAGAGCTCTCTCTCTCTCTCTCTCTCTCTCTCTCTTCGTTTTTCTGCGCTGCGCACCGCAACTTATATAAACTTATTCGTGAGAGAGCAGAGGACTTGTATATTCCTAGAAATTGTGCGCGCGGCGACTTTTTGATAGCGGATCGTAATTTTTTCGCTTTACGGCTTGAGTCGGCGTTACATAAATAACTCTTCGGGGATTGATATATCCAACACGCCAGCAGAGGATTATCGCCCAATAAACATTATTTGGAACGTTCCACGGCGTACTTTCAGAGAATTTTCGGGAGTATAGTAGCAAGAGCAGGGAAAGACGCGAGGACGCTCGTCGCTGAGGTCGCATAAATCGTCGCGAGTCGGATTCCAGGCAGCCGCCATTGTCCGAGGCTTTTTTTACTTCTCTCTCTCTCCTTCTACACCCTCTTCGCTCTATGCGCCCGTCTCTTTCCCTCTGCACCTACTTCCTTCGTACGCCGTCTCCCTCTCCCTCCGCAACTTTTTGGCCTGTATACTCTTTGCATACGCTTTAAATATCGCCGCGCGAGACAGTCAGAAAAAGTTGAAAAAAAATAAGCCAAAAAGCAGCAGTGGGATACGAGAATAAATGCTCGAATTAGCGCTTTCAATATTATCCTTTTTCAATCTTGGACTTTGTTTTTCTCACACACCGTACAATATATACTGCGCGGGCCTATCTCTATCTCACTCGCTCTCTGCTGGCTCCGTGCGCATCTCTACTGTGGATATATAATATACCTTTCATTTTTCAATCGGCCAGCTCGAGAGAAGGGAACGAGCTGCTGCAGTCGTGTTTCCAGCGGACTTGCAAATTTCATCGTCCCCCGCGAGCGAACTCCAACCTGCGCGCGCGCGCCACTCAAGCGCAGATACGCGAAAGATAGCGTATGTATTCCCTCGGATCGCCAGCTCCTGCGCTTCGTCCACACGCAGTGCGCAGCGTCTGATTTGCGTAACTGCACGCGCTTTTCGACTCGTTATTCTTATTCTCCCTTTTTCTCGCTCGGCAATACAACCTTGCTGCGCTTATTACTTTCTCGGCTGCGATTTCGAGCGATAAACTATAGGTACGCAGAAGAGTCTACGTCCGCGTATTGACGATATTTGAAATTTCCCGAAGAGTATTAATTAGCATCCGGGTGAAAATATTTTTAATCGAAGCGTTCTCCTCGATCATTCTTCGGGGGAGAACCAGTTCGTGCATCGATATGTACCTCGGTATCCATTAATAATCCCGGGAGAAAGCAAAAAATGTAAAATTAAAACAAGTTAATAGTATAACGCGAGCGGCCCGCACTGACACATGAAGAATCAGCGATATTACCGGTTAATTTTCGCGTGTGCCAACAGCAGCAGCAGCAGCAGCAGCATCAGGCATATATGTATCTATATATCTGTAGTTCCCTCGAGAGAGTGGGTTATAATGCAGTGCGCGGTACACACGCGATACTCGTCTACATCATTTTCGACAACGGCTCTTTATTGCTAAATGGAAATTGCCGTGCGGCTCGACCTCGTGGCACACACCGTTGCAGTACTGCAGCGCAGAGAAAGAGATAAAGCGCGCATAAGTATATACGCAGCGGAGGAATGCACGCGCGCGAATTTATAACATGCGAATTGCGAAATCGCGCAAAGGTCGCGAGCACGAGAGAAAGAAACGCTACTGTGTGTGTGTTTGTCTTTTCAAGATATACCTTCGGATTCAGCTTGTACTCGCGCGCAGCATCTTGATGCGAAGCGAGTGTCAGAACATTTGCGTATATGATATTTGTCGGATGAAGTGCACTCTTCTCTCGGCAAACCGGTGTATATACTGCAGCGCGATTCAAGGCTGCAACTGCAAAAACCGAAACCGCAGTAGCCTTGTCCGAACTTTTCTATTTTGCGGGGCATGGTACACTCCTACTTTACCGCCCGTACCGTCATTGCAGATTTTCGAACCACTCGATGAATACTGAACGGAATGCGCTGAAACTTTCAGCATCGCTTTAGTTTATCAAAATAAACACGGGATGACTGAAATTTTGAACGAAATCGAAAATTTTTGCTCCTGTTTGTCTACGTTAAGC